>LQNS02278163.1:4311110-4326694 GCA_001587735.2 Parhyale hawaiensis
AGTGAATGTATAATTGAATAATGGTCATAGAAAGCGTATAAAGTTGCAGAAATAGTGATAAGATAGCTCCCAAACAAATATGCCCATATCTTGATGAATATTGATTGAACATCCATGTCATTTTTACCAGATAAAAGTAATAAAACTAACAATTAGAAAAATTTACTTTTTCAACACTTTAACACGGAAGAATATAAAAAACAACACCTTACAAACGCTTTGGTGTTATACTGAAATGTGCCTGCTATCTTCAACGGCCTAACAGTTCACCAAAAAGTTTACTATTTAAAACTTAGAGAACATGGAAAGACGTGCATTTTCAGTAAGGGAAAAATGCTAAACAGTGAGCTTAAATTGTAGAAGATTCTCTTTTAATTCAATTGCTAACCAAATTAAGGGTTCTAAATCAGTAATTTCAACTCTTTATTTGAGGGCCCTAGAAAAATGGAGCGTAAGCGACAGGTTTTTCAAAAGAATTTTTTTTTCTCTTTTGGACCATCGGATAGGACAGCATGAAACCTGCCGTTCTGTGAAGTCAGAAAGGCGTAAATCCCAGTAGAAATGGTTGAAAATCGTATGTAAAGTCGATTATTTTGTACTTTATTACACCAGTGCATTGTCTTTAAGTGGCTTCAGATATCAGAATGTAAAAAAAAGTGGGGTACCTTGCAGTCTTTTTCTTCGGCGAAAAAAAAAAAAAATTAGGTACCTTGTAATCTTTTTCTTCAGTATTAGATAGGGGAAAAATAGAACTAATAAAATAGGAGAAAATTCAGATTTCAAAAGGCGAAAAAAGAAGTTGTGTACCTTGGAATATTTTTCTTCAGTATTAGATAGGGGAAACATGAGGAAGCCCAAAAGACGGCGGGGGTTTTGGTGAAGTGTTAATTTTTTGCCGTCATTTATAATGACGGCACGGGCCACCAGTAAGTAATAATCTAGCTTGATGACCGACGTTTAGTAAGTAGCATTGAAGCGGTTTTAATACTTAAGTAGAATGCGCAGACACACCGGCAAAAACGCAAGGCCACTGTAGTGTTCTTTCCAATATCCGCACAAGACAAAGACCTACTTACTGCATACTTCCTAGACTCCATCATTTATCAGACCTTACGTAAGTGAAACACAACACGGCACTGCGGCATTTGGTTGTGTGAAGAGCACTTCAATAAACTTTTTGCGTAGGTAAGTTGCTTGCTTCGGCAGCTATTATTACAGAGCCGTTTCATCCAACAAGCTCTCGATGACTGTAAAACCTGCACCTACTCTGAAAATTCTCATAGAATATTTACATAAACAAAAAATATTTGGATTTTGAATGGGTATAATATTTTAACTTCAGTCTGAAGTGACAGTTTTTGCAATATATTCAGGGTACCCAGTAAATGTATAAAAACACTATAATAAAGGCCAGTGTATATTTATATAAATATTTCTTATCCTCCCTCCTTGGCCTGGAAGAATTGGAATTATATTCTTGAAGCAAAGTTTAGCTACAGTATATGCTTATAGAACTCTAACAATCTCGATTGCTTGATAGTTAGCTTGCTTGGTTGTCACTGTACACACAATCTTCGCTATCATACATAGGGCATAAACTGAGAGAAGCTCGAAGATTTCATAATAATAATGCTTCAATTTATAATTGCAATTCATCATTAATATAGAAAAGCTCTGTGGCCGCTGCATCCTGGCAGTACATGCATTTCAGTATACATTCGTCTCTTTATATTTATCTACTTAGAAAATTTGAAATAATCAAGTCCAAGTCCACGAATCCAGCAGAAGAAATGGAATGCTTAAGATAGGTTTTTAGAGACCCATTCGGTCACCATCACGATTTTTCTTTGATTTCGCTAGAAACGGGGGTTATTCAACTGGTCATAGATCACATGCTATTTGACCGTCCACTCATGCCCGTAAGGGTCACCATCACCCGCTTTTTTGCTTCTCAAATGAAGATTCAACACTTTGCCTGTAAGCAAGGATAAAGCAAGCAAGGATATATACTACTTAGCCCAATCCATTTTCCGTATCACCTTTAAATTTAGCATACACGCTCGTGCAGCCGAGCTCAGGTTCACCTTTTGTATCACGGATACAGTCAAATTAAATCTTCAGCGCAGGAATTTCTTCTCATCTTAAAGCGAAGAAGCTGAGCGTAAATAAGCAAATCAATAAACGAGTAATTAAAGTTCATTGAATATTAGTATATGTAATACTAGACGGCCTGTGACCCATTAGGTCATCAATATCTTCTTTGATTCTCAACGAACACTGTGCTTATAAGCAATAATATATAAAATACTGTATTAAGCTAAAGCTAACCTCACAAACAAGTACAAATATCGGCATTTTTTTTTAAACTAAACGTTTCGGGAAGTTAATTCCCATCATCAGAAATTCAAAGAATCATCACCTACAACGGATGACTAAAAAGAACATTATAATACTAGTGGCCCGGGCCGTCATTATAAATGACGGTATAAAATTAGCACCTCAGGAAAACCCCCACTGTCTCCTGAGCTGATTATTGTTCAGAGGCTTCTTTAATAAAAATTCAGCATTCTGCCTGGAGCACCCAAGTGCGACCCCCGTATCCAAGATACCGTCTTCGGCACCTGAACATGTCCAGACACGATCATGCTGGCGAGTTCAGATCCATCAGCTGGAAGGCTCAAGTTCGACCCCCGTATCCAAGATACCATCTTCGGCACCTGAATGTTCTCCTATTTTATTCCCATAGAGCGTGAAAGAAAAAAATATAAATATATATATATATATAAATAAATAAAAGCATGACGTGAATTATTATATAGTACTGATGCATGAACATGTTGTTACTGCGCGAGCTGAAGCCCTTGCTGTGTTTTTAACCATGGCCACCGCCGCACAAGTTTCTCTGTTTATTGTGGCAACATCTGGTAGCATTGTATTGTATTGGTAGACGTGGGGTTGTAAAATTTCAAGGACATTATCGTTTTCTCAGGAACCGCAACTCTATCCTTTTGGTCCCTATGCTATTTTCCTTTCTTTTCTCTCCCTCTGTACTGGAAGGAATTTTCTTCAGTAGTAATAATTGAAATGACACAATTTGGAGTGGCATGTGCTTAATTTTCTATTCATTGAAAGCAAAAGATCATGTTTTCTTATTTTCTTTCAGCAATTTGTTTTATTGACCTATGAGTTTGATAACTATTCGATACTGTCCTATCTAAACCTGCTCAGTTTTTTATGGTAACTTCGTTTCAAAGTGCGTTGTTATATACTTTTCTGCCGCCTGTTAGATCATTGCTGCTGCTTTTGGACGGCGACAGCCACGATTGTCGACAACCTTATGGCAGACCTATAATGAAACGTCTTGCAGTATTGAAGGGTGAGTTAAACTAGTCTCTAAATCAGTGTTCTTACAGGTTGGTACATAACTGAGCTTAATACTCTTTTTATCCAGGATACTCAATGGAGTCATATAACTCGGAAGATTTTTCCTCTAGTAAAAAGTTGTTCTGTTGAAAGAAGAAGCCAAATTGGAGAAAATTATTTGCTGTCAAGATATCCACTAAAGAATATTTATACCAACAGCGTAAACTCAGAGCAGCTGAAGTTTTGAAGCAGAAAAGCTCAAAAAAGAGAACAAGCCACATTGCGAGAGAGTGCTTAGAGAAGCTTCATGCATCTGCATTAAGTAGACTTTAACGTTGGCAAAGAAGAAACTGCATTGAGAGGTATATTTGCAATCATCTGCTACTGGCCATACTTATCAGTTTGCAATGAAGCTTGACAGGATGATCACAGCCTCTAACTTCAGCTAATTTCTGTCTATCTGTTTTGTTAAGGCGTAACAGAAAATGGACAGATAAACAAACAAATAAACTAATATATAAATACACATCGGTCTTTGTTATAGATTGTAGATAGATATAGTTCAGATGCAGCTTGACCTATATGCTCCTCTGTATCAATGCTACGCCTCTGATAGGAGGTATAAATTAAACACAGTTCCTTCACGCAATTTTTGGAAAATGCTTCGGGGAAAAAAAAATAAGTCTCTTCGACGGCAGTTCGAGCTGCTCTCCTCAGTGGAATTTGTAGCACTGACCATCATTATCTTGAAAGGAAGATAAGGCTGCAGCTGCAGTGGGTGCACCGCATCTTTCTATACATAAGAAATATGATCATAAGCATGAATACTAAGGGGTTGCCGATGCGTGTTCTTTGCACTCCTTTTGACGAAGGAGTGCACTAGTAAAAAAACACTACTTTATGTTTCAATTTTTTCACCCTGTATGGGGATAAGATAATGGGAACTTGCGCCCCAGAATAAAGATATTAGCAATTTATACATGAAAAACAGGTTGCAGTAACGGCCCGTAAGTAGCTACTAACGGTGTAGTAAAGAGGTAAATTCAGAACGTTAAATTGGTGTTTGAGGAGTCTTCAAAATCAGCTTTAAGCGAAAAGAAGAGATTTTGTTGACGTAATTATTTTTTTGGTATTACGTATTCCACGACAGCACGGGCTATTGGTCTCAAGTATACGTTTTTGCTATTAATAATATCACCCTTCTCTTAATTACAGAAAATAAACTATAGCCATTGTAAAAACATCCGAAGCATTTTTGTTGTCATCTTGTACAAAGTAAATTTACTAATGTGAGAACTTAACTTGTAGGCTCTAACTGCCAATGATTTCAACACAGAAAGGGAAGGAAAGATTTTTTTTAATGTCAGTCTAATTTTCAAAGTAAGATTACTGCGTTTGCGAGGCTACAAGAGGCTTTATTATAGTTTTTTTTTTAATTTTCTATGATCTTTTCATGTTTATCTGATGTAAATGAATCATACAGTAACTGTTAAGAAATTAACTACTGTAGTATACGGTTTTCATTATTTAGTTAGTTTGCTTACTAAGTCAGATGAAAAGGCTCTACTGGTTTTACTAAGTCATACTTTTCTCCTCGTGTATGAAATACTCGATTTCTTCTCTTCACTCGTCATTTCAAACTATTCTGAGTCGAGAAGAAGAACCCGCTTCGTTCTCTTATGCTCAGAGTCTCGTGCATTTTTACATTATTGATTTAATAGCTTAAAAGCTTAGTATGGTCCATCAATTGAACACGAGAGAGCCATTGGAGAGATCGATGTGCTGCAGCTAGCGCAGCGAGGTCGTTTGTCACACAACCATCCCCACCACGGCTTAAGCCTAACGCTAATAAAACCCTGCAGGGAATACACTCTAATGAATTAAAGAGACTGAGCGCCCTCTGGTGGCTATTTATGAGCCTGAGCCTGCTTTTTCCCAGTCTCCTAAAATATTTAGCCATTGATTTTGAGACGGAGTCCGGAATGATGCATGAGCAGTGCCACACTTTTGCTGTGAAGTGTTGTATTGATTGTACATAGAAGTCAGTATGTGTGTGTGGCACATGAATATATGTCGCTTTTTAGAGCAATGCTTCTCAGTCGATGGCAGCTGTATTATTTGTGGTACATGAGGGGCTTCCCGGTATTGGATGAGAGCTGCCCAGGTGGTGCACGAGGACATTCCAAGTGCTGCACGAGGTCATTCCAAGTGCTGCCCGAAGATATTCCTGGTACTGCATGAAAACATTCCAAGTGCTGCACGAGGACATTTTATGAGCTGCATGAGGACATTCCAAGTACTGCACGAGGGTCTTATAGATACTGCACGAGGGTCTTATAGATACTGCACGAGGATATTTCAGGTGATGTACGAGGGTCTTCCCTGTAGTGCACGAAGACATTCCAGGCGCTGCACGGGACATTCCAAGTGCTGCACGAGGACATTCCAAGTGCTGCGCGAGGATATTCCAGGCTCTGCACGAGGACATTCCAGGTACTGCACGAAGACATTCCAAGTGCTGCACGAGGACATTCCAGGTACTGCACGAGGACATTCCAGGGGGTGCACGAGGAGATGGGATGTGGTTTATGAAGGCCTTGATAGTGGTACACTAGGACATTCTGTGTGGTGCACAAGAGTATTCCATGCGGTACGCTAAGCCTTTCGAATGGTGCATTCGGATTTCCAGCTGATACATTAGACTTTTAAGTTTGTACATAAGGGCTTCTCATGCATGTATGCGATGGTCATCCATGTTGTGTAAGAGAATTTTTCAGTCTGTAAATTTACATGAGAGTTTTCCAGGTGGCACACGATGGTTTTTCAGGTGATGGTACGAATGTATATATAGCTGAAGTCACAACTAACAATGATCGTCTACAGGCGAGTATATCACGTCCCAGACGCCTATGTCGTGATGCCGTCAGGAGCATGATGCACTGTGGGGCATGCGTGATGTTTTAGTTTGTAACGCACACAATCTATAGTTTTCAAACGATTTTTGCAGCATTAATAGTGCTCAGCATTTCATTTTACCCACTATACCTATGTCGGTGGAGTACATGCTTTTGCATCTCGTTAGGTGCTTGTTTCGTCTGAAGGTAATTATTGTCTCCGGCGCAAAAGGGAAAGGATGGTCTTTTTATAGTTTGCACTCATCATTCATATATACGTAAGTATATCTGTAAATATATATGACCCTATTATAATAGAGCAAGGTCTGGGCTGATGCTTTCAGGGGGAGAGCTAAAAGACTAATGAGCGTGGTGCACTTTGGGGTGGGGTGGGGGGGTCCTTATATGTATAAGGGTCGGGCGATATGGGATGCGGTGAGAAAAGAACTTGTACAGTAGGAGGAAAACAGTCAGTCATGGGCTATAGTCTAAAAAGCAAATGAACAGAGCTGTGAGACGGGGCCGGATGTCAGCTCCATTATAATAAAATGAGTCCAGTTAAATTCCTTCAACTTCCTTTATATATGACCCATTTGGTGGACAATGTAGTAAGCACCCTTTGACAACTTTCTTGTAGTAAGAGGGTTAAAACTTAGACTATTGATTAAGTAAATTATTTTTTCTGTTACTCATCAATAATATTTCTAGCTGCAGAGTGAGCACAATATTGAAATGCAATATTAACCCTTTAGTGGCAGTAACAGTGATACTAATACATCAAAAAATTATCACATAAGTAAGTGCAAAATGTTTTAGCTCCAACTCTTTATTTAGGCCAATACTGAATTTGTATAAAAAAAATGAAGTGATACATCACCATACTTCATAAAAGTGTGTAAGTTTTTTTTTTAAATAAAGCTAAAAGCTAAAAAGTACTGCAGTTATTCATCGTTTTGCATGCACGTAACAGCATTTTTTACGTCATCGTTGTTAATGTTGTATAGTACTGTTTGTCAGTTTGTTTCAGTTTTATGTTATTTAATAATATTTTTACAAAAATTAGCAATTATCACTGACATTACTTTAGTCAGATCGCTCATACCGAGGTCACATTATATAATCGCAAGCTCAACTTATGATTGCCGTTCAGCCCCTAAGTATTCCCGGTGTACAGTGCAAGCATGAAACATAGATACGGTAGCGTGACCGACATTCAAGCAGAAAGTTCGCTCAATAAACTGAGCGTGCAGTTGGGAAGTGCGGGTTAGGCTCTCGATGCTTCTTTTTATCTCCTGATGGTGCAAGATAGTGCAGGAACTTCTGGTGTAAGAAAATGCATTCTACAGTGTCTGCAGGGCATAATAACATGTTGTATATTTGTACCCTTAGTATCTGGTTCAGTGCTCGATGCAGGTAACTTAACTGCTGCGAGAAGCCCCGGCCCTCAAAATGTTTCGGCTCTGAATTTTATCTGATGCCTCCAACATTATTTTGGTACACATTGGTACGTTTCGAAAAGTATGGTACACATAGCGCGCCCTGGTAGCGCCAGGATTGCACCGTGGACTGAAGGGGGAGGGGGGGGGGTTGGAATAAAATGTTGAGGCACTGATATTAATATTGCATCTGTGTATGTTGGTTACATGGCAGCATTAAGAGGAGTTGAGGGGAGGGGGCTTGGCTTAATAATAAGGGGGGCTTAAATCCCCCTAAGCCCCTTTGATGACGCCACTGGTGATGTACTTTTGCTATACATTATCACCTAGTGACAAGCAACTAATTAGTCACTCAAGTGTGTGCTATGCGAACAAATATACCACTGAACAGGTGCATTTAAATGCTACACACTGTATATATTTATGTACTGTAAGACCGAGTAAAAACTATTATTATTATTATTAAAACTATTATTAACTTACATTATGGACGAAAATATCCCACACACTCTATAGCGCAGGGGTTCCATTCAGAGATGTCCCCACTCACTAGGGGTGCGACATATCCTATGAGTAGGTGCGAAGTCATTAAAAAAATGGACTTATATAAATGCGTTACACAAAAATTAGTATAAATTTCATCCGTCGTCGTCATCATCATACGGCTATTAATTTCGTATTGAGTGCGAAAATATGTTGATAAATTCTTCTGGGAAACCAGGCATAGAAAGAGTTAGAAGCCGCTGCAATAGCGCTTTATCCGTGGGGTGGCGCAACACGCATGGAGCAGAGACTGCGACAACTGCGCAGGACATGCTATGCCTGCAGTTACATTTTTTGTCAGAGATTGGCACCATAGCCGTCCAGGTGGCACATGGTGGCGTTTCAGGTGTTACGCTAAGACCTTCCGAAAGGTGGCACATGATGGTCTTCCAGGTGGTATAGAGGGACCTTCCAGGTGGCCCATGGTGGTGTTCCAGGTGATACAGAAAGACCTTCCAGGTGGCACATTGTGGTCTTCCAGGTGGTACAGAGAGACAAAGAGCAAGGCGAAAATTGCTAGCCGTAAAATCATTTTATTAAGATACATGAAATCATCATTTGATAAAATTGAACGTTTCGGACAAACAGTCCATCTTCAGCAAATTCTGTAAAACAATAAACGAAAAATTTGCACTACGAGAAATCAAATATCAAAGTTTTAAAAACTAATCCTAAAAAGTGATTCAATTCTATGAGCATTTGAAATTATAGTGCGAATATAGAAAAAATACAGAGCCATGGACAAATACAGAAAACGGAAAACGAATGAATAGAAACCGAAAAAGAGTACTGGGTGAAAATAAAACATGATGTGGGGAACTAATAGTTGGCAATGGGAAGAGGGAATGAATGCACTTTGGGTATCATTTAGAGCAGGTTTGAATTTGACAATATACAGAGACTCGAGGATGCGTGGATCTGATCTATAAGAGGTATTTTCCAATATTTTAAAATCATTGATTGTGACAGAGACGTTACAATTTCCTGCATGTGACCTAACTGAGGAGAGCGGAGCATATAACTCAAGTAATATATATATCCCATTATTCATATGAACACTAAATGAATGTCCCTCCAGCAGACACTTTGATTAACTCTCTTTTAGTTGCATATAATAACCATAACCTCCTCGACCTGAAAATAGCTGAAGCAATTATTATCAATCAAGAAAACCCATTCATTAACATCAAATACGACCAGAGCATGAATTTCTTAAAACTTTTCTAACCAGAACATTCTTGTAAGATCCAAGCCATAGATAGCCTCACGCCATTGGGCACCAGCCATTTGGTTTCCAGCAGCAACAGAGTGAAGTCATTTCAGGTCGCGGTGTTTGTGTGCCAGTAACCAGTGCAAATAGCCTTCTTAATACCTGAATATAGTGTGCAATAATAGGACAATATGTAGACATTTTATTACATTGTGTATGCATAGATAAATAGTAACTAGTACAAATCATCTTCTCTGTACCTGTGATCTTGTGCAATAATAGGACGGTCTCTACCTTTACTACATTATTTGTGCTTAAAATTATTAGTTCTTTTCACGTTCACAGATGATCAATTTTTAATTTTTAATCTATAAACCTGAAGATGGCCATTGTAATGGACCGAAACGTTGTGCCAAATTTTAATATAGTGATCAGCTCTGTAACAAAATTTTATTCTCGCATTGTTTTAAGGAAACTGACTGGTGAAAGTCTTTTAACTTTTCGGAAGGTGGAAAGAACTCTGAAAAATAAATTGTAAAACAAACGCTGATATCCAGTTTTTAGAAGTAAAATTCGTAAATTAGGATTTGGGCCAGCCAGATATTCTGGAAGGTGGAGCTCCAGCAGTGAAATTACTCGTAGATATTATCCCAGATATATACCTGCTGCTCGAAAAGTTCGATGTGCACAGTTATGAAGCAAGATATCGGCATGGTCTGGGAAGTAAAAAACACAATGCGTTATACCTGACGTCCCACTAGTTCCAAATGATCCCTAATTTTAACTCAATGCGTATCAATGAAAGATTCTAAAATGTGTGGGGTTAAGGCAGGAGACTTAAACCACCAGGCAAACTTTTACATGGATTTCGCAATAAATATAAATTCATAGGACTAAGCCGTGGTTGAAGCATTATTTTTTGTGATAGTTGGTCATTTCGCGTTTCATAAGAAGTTGCATTATTGTTGATAAGTGCGCTCCTTGGATTATCATGAACAATCTGCTTCTTATTTATGGTTTCTGTGTTAATTACAAATCATTCCACAATGTTTAGCTAATTAGACATACGAACTATCTGTGACATCGAGCGGGCCGACATGCAGAGTATAGTCTAGAGTCTGAGTAAATATATGTAGCTAAATAAAGTACAGTGTAGTAGATAGAGCAATGCAATTCTACGAATAAAATTTTTTACCTGCAAGTAAATAAACTGGTGAGTAATATGCCTAATTCATTAATAAATAAATAAATCGTACAATCAATCTCAGTATTATCTCACTATTAGCTGCGAAAAGTGCACTGTACTTTTCTATTAACTACTGCCGTATCATATTTTTCATAAATGTTGGTACTTTAGATTAACTATGATGAAAGTTACACTTATAATAAATTGATAGCATGAAGAGAGGGAAATGAAGGTCAGTTCAGTATACCGAAGTTAAATGTGGAATCGTGATATATTAAACTTTAACAAAAATGTATTTCTCATTAACAGTTTCTCCAAAAAATTTCAACATTGTGAAACTATAAGAGCTTGTCGGGATTCAAAGCCCGAACATCATTTTTCATGACTAGGTGCACTAGTATCACGTAAATATTTTAAACATGCATTCTATTTGTATAGGGTTTGCTCGACACCAAACAGCAGTGTAACTTACGTTTAGCAGCGTGTGCCTCGATAAGTTTTATTGATTTTCGTTTTCTTTGTAGACTGACTCAGTCTACATAGAAAATTTTCAGAAGTGCTTGAGTGGGACTTCTATAAAATAAGCTGCGGAGACTATACCGTACCTGCAACTGAGGTACTTCAATCTAAGGAGCATTCTCCGTAGGTTATGTAACCCTGTGAGTTACTTACAGGAAGCGATTAATCTCCATAGCCAATCAATCAACGCAAATGGAATACTGAAATGTATGGAATGCTCTACGTAAAAAATGGAACTACTGAGTAACTTAAAGTATAAGCTAAGGATATTATTACTGCACTGCCGTCACTGTAAAGCCAATTGTTTCTAACGTTTCTTAAACAAATCCTCTTCTCCTGCTGCAATGTAATAATCAAATAATCACTGCAATATTCTGTGAGCTCGCCTGAACGTTCCAAATTTTTTGAAGCCCTGCCCAGGAAATACCCAGTATAAAATATGTCGTGAGGTCAATTTGCATCTGCTTATAATTCCCGGAATGGCAAGACGCTTGAGTGTTGCTGTCAGACAGGGACTTCGAATGTTTGAGACTGTTGCCAGCAAGCGAGAAATTGTGTTTGGTTTGATGAGCCAGCATTCGGTATTCGGATGCTATTGCAGTGATACTGACGCTTCCAGCAATGGGGATTGCCGGGTGGTTGCAAGTCTTCGTATAGGAGCCTTCATTGCTGGCGCCATAGTTGTTGACGACCTGAGGACTGAGGTCGACTTCAGTCGTGAACTCTTCCGATGCTAGTTATCATTTAGCTGCAACACGAACTATTGCATGCAGCTTTCCCAATTGGAGAGGTGCGGTCAAATTGACGTTACCTTTCCCTTCACAGTACTTTTTTAAGTAGCAATTTGGTTCGTAACCCTACTTTTCTCCGATAGCCTTTCGCCTGGTCCTCACTTTAATCTTCAACGCGTTTTTTGCTATCTTCCATTCCAGGCTACTTCTGCTTTATTCATAGTAGCACTCTAGAAACTGTTCTATATTGTATTCTTACCACATACTTCTTCTACATCCAACGTTAGCTGATGTAAGTTTTTTTTTGTGTTCGTAATATTGTATTACGTATATTATTGTAATAACTCTAATTAATTTATGTAATTAATTTATAGATTAACTATGCACTTAGAGAAGCCGTGCTGTCAAGAATGGAGGCAAGGAATTTGTGATGAAACATCTCCCCTGATCGTACTTTAGTTCGATTGCATTTTTAATATTGTTTTAATATTAAATTTTATGTTTTCAATTCTACTTCCTTTTTCATGTCTCCATTGCAAATATCTTTCAACCTCTTTTTTTCTAATTAAAATACAATTTCTGTATCAGTCTTTCAAACACTTCCACGATTTCTTTACGGTATATCCTAATATAAGGGCCACACTATATAATTACACACTCAACATGATGCGAGGATGTGCAGCTCACACGTCGTCCATGCTACCGTATCCGTGATACTGGCTTTAAATTCAGGTTGGAATGACGTTCAGGTTTAATGTCTTGTAATATTCACGTTGTTGGGGTCACATAACGATCCAAATATGGGAAAATTCGTAGCCAGGATACAGTGGAAGGCTAACTGTTCCAAACAGCGTTTTGAAACGAAGCGAGATGTTTAAAAAAAAATCACGTAAACTGACAGAAAAAGTGCTTTTGGTGACATGAATTAATTATTGAAAAATGGGTTAAGTCTAGTATCTTTTGGGAAAGATATCACACATAAAGTATAAAGCAGCAGCTACGGGTCCTGCTATAGAATTAAAATCATCAAATACCCCGATGAAAAATAGAAACTTTAAAAATGTGAAAGTTGAAATAATGTTATCTTCAGACGATGGGAAATCACGCTTAGGGAAGGCGTGTCACTATAGAAGCTAAGCAATGAGAAAAGTACCTCCAAAGAGTGAGATTGCTATGTTTGTTTTCATGCTGTATTTATGTCGAAATCATGATATATAGGAGCAAAAACTTTGCTGGTAAAGCATGTGCAAGGTCCACCTGCAATAAATCATGGTGTCTAGATAGGTTGTGTAGGGTAACTTAGGATGGACGGGCTACGACCTGGCATATACGGCCTACATTAAGCCCGTTGCTTGCGAGTCGAAACACTGAAGCGCTTCACGTTCCTGGAAGAGATGTTTCTGTGCGCATGATAACGGCTAAATCTATTAAGATATATCGATTCCAAATGTGTACAGTACCGAATTGAAACTCAATAGAAATTCAGAGAGCGATTGGAAACTGCTCAAGTGCACCTCGCTGTAGTGGAATAGCTGCCGCGGCTCGGAGTTTAAGCAGTTTTAATACAATAATATCACACAAGTCGGAGCTGCATACACAACAGCGTCATGGGAAGGATATGGAGAAACGTTCCCATGTTTCAACTCTCGTCTCGTGTGCAACAGACTTGAGATTAGACGCAGTTTGTAAGGATTAAAGGACAATCGCTACTTATAGGGTAGGTTAGGTTGGGGAGCATCATTAGGTCTAACTAAAGTGAGTTACAATAGCGTAGGATAGAACTGCTTCATTTTAGAATTTGAGAACATTAAGTGATCGAGGAATTTCCACGGGTTCCGCTAGTTAACTATAAATGTAGCCCACAGCTGGCGTTAGTATTTAGTTTACGTGCTGTACACAAAGAAAATATTACTGCTTGGGGCTAGTCCAGTTTATTAATATTGTATGGAAAATATTGGGGTTTAGTGATAAGACTACTAAATATTACATCCTTGCGAAAAGTTAAGCACGATACCGTGACTTGTAATAGTAGTCAGTATACCTGCAGTAGGCAATGAAAACATAGAACACGCGGCAGGCAGTAGTAGTCAGTATACCTGCAGTAGGCAATGAAACATAGAACACGCGGCAGGCAGTAGTAGTCAGTATACCTGCAGTAGGCAATGAAACATAGAACACGCGGCAGGCAGTAGTAGTCAGTATACATGCAATAAAAAACAAAGTACTGCCGCGACTTGGAGCTAGTCAGACATACAGTAAATAAAGTATGGAGCACCACAGCAGCGTGTGGCAACGACTGCATGCCGCACAGCAGTGTGTGGCAACGACTGCATACCGCACAGCAGCGTGTGGCAACGACTGCATGCCGCACAGCAGCGTGTGGCAACGACTGTATGCCGCACAGAAGCGTGTGACGACAACGGCATGCCACAGAGTGTGGCAACGACTGCATACCTCACAGAGCGTGTGGCAAGGACTGCATGCTGCACAGCAGCGTGTGGCAACGATTGCATGCCGCACAGCAGCGTGTGGCAACGACTGCATGCCGCACAGCAGCGTGTGGCAACGACTGCATACCGCACAGAGCGTGTGGCAACGACTGCATGCCGCACAGCAGCGTGTGGCAACGACTGCATGAAGCACAGCAGCGTGTGGCAACGACTGCATGCCGCACAGCAGCGTGTGGCAACGACTGCATACCGCACGGCAGTCCCGCAGGAGCGGCAGCGATGAGCGAGGGACTGCAGCGAGAGCAGCTTTAATGACACCCTACCCCCCCCCCTCCGGCTGCTGGGGAGGGCATAGGGTGGCTACTGCACCGCTAGGGTGACTATTGCACTCTTGGAGTGGCTACTGCACCATTAGCTGGCTACTGCCCCATTAGGGTAGATACTGCACCACTGGGTGGCTACTGCCCTATTAGGGTAGATACTGCACCACTGGGTGGCTACTGCCCTATTAGGGTAGATACTGCACCACTGGGTGGCTACTGCCCTATTAGGGTAGATACTGCACCACTGGGTGGCTACTGCACCTTTTGGGCACTATTGTCCAAATGGGGTCGCTACTGCCGCATTGGGGTGGGTACTCCACCATTGGAGTGGTTGCTGCACCGAAGGGATTGCAATTGCACCGTTGGAGTGGGTACAGCACCGCTGGAGTGGGTGCAACACCGCTGGAGTAGGTACAACACCTCCAAAGTGGGTGCAACACCGCTGGAGTGGGTACAACACCCCTGAAGTGAGTGCAACACCGTTGGAGTGATTGCAACACCGTTGGAGTGGGTACAACATCTCTGAAGTAGGTGCAACACCGCTGGAGTGAGTGCAACGTCGCTGGAGAGACACAACACCGCTGGAGTGGGTACAACACCGCTGGAGTGGGTACAACACCGCTGGAGTGGGAACATCACTTCCGAAGTGGGTGCAACACTGCTGGAGTGGATACAACACCTCCAAAGTGGGTGCAACACCGCTGGACTGGGTACAACACAACCGAAGTGGGTGCAACACCGCTGGAGTGAGTGCAACACCGTTGGAGTGGGTATAACATCTCTGAAGTGGGTACAACACCGATGGAATGAGTGCAACATTGCTGGAGGGGGTACAACACCGCTCGAATGGGTACAACACCGCTGGAGTGAGTACAACACCTCCGAAGTGGGTGCAACACCGCTGGAGTGGGTACAACCCCTCCGAAGTG
>LQNS02278163.1:4341143-4373562 GCA_001587735.2 Parhyale hawaiensis
CATTCCTCTACATCCTACTAACTTAATGGCAATAGCTCATAGAGGGCCGGGGTGTAAGTCCCGGTGTCTCTTTGGGAATGGGCCTTTTGGTTCGTCTACTGCCGCCTATCTAATCTAATCTAATTTGAAGCGTCAGAGCTGAAACATTTAGCTCCAGCTTCTATTAGAGAATTTAGAAGCCACGCCATCAAACTCTTGTCCATAAACTCCATGGAGGCAATACATTACCTAGTTTATTTGGTTGAACAAAGCTGGGCAATATTCTACATGAACATGATCTGCTTTCGTGATGTCAATGGTTGAAGTTCATGCCAAGGGAGGAGGGAGGGTTAGCCTCTAAATTTTGCAATCATAGTCAATGGTGAATTTAACCCTATTGGGAACTCTCACAGGACAGACAAAATTATTATCTTTTATTCTGACCCACAGCATGACACCTCCTTCACGTTTCTGCAGATGAAAACGTTTAATGTGACTTATTAATGGCATTATTCAAGATGCCCATAGACTGTTCAGCTGTTCACTTGGTAGATATGACGTTACCGATGACGTCGCTGTTCGAGGGCTGGTTTTACGAGAGTCTTCCCTTTAAGCTCTTTGCTATCTGACTTAGACCTTCTATCAGGGATAGCAGGTGTCCCATTTGTGAATAGAACGAATTTCATGGCAAGCTTCATCTACATCCCAGCCCATGCAAGCCTTGATTAATTTTATCTCTCTGTTATTGGACGTTTTTTCGACTTTTTGACATTTGTTTTCTGTTGAGAATACAGCCCCTAGCAGCTTTTGAGACATTACAAATGCCTGTTATTATCAATTATCCCATTACTTGTACTTTATCACCGTTTCATTACTTAACGCTTGATTTTCTCAAATCTGTACTACACAACACATACAATTTATCTCTATCGGATCCTTCAAAAAAATTTTTTGATTGCCTTATGATGCCGGCCTGGGACTGCTAAAAGAGCAATAGCAAATGGTTTTTACGCAAAGTGTTGCATTTTCTGTGTCTTTAATACTTAAACCTCCACCCATTTGAAGTTTAGCCTCGCTAGACTATAAGACCGAGGTTTCCATGAGACGATTAAGAGACAATAAACACAATAACTCTAAATTATTAATCGTGAGCAAATGTTTCCATAATTTTTGAAATATATTGTATTCAGAGAACACGTTTTATGAAAAAATCAGCTGTTGACAAAGATTCTTTTTCATTATTAACGTGGGTTTCACCACAGTGCTTTTTTCGAAAGTATCTTCAGTTCCCGAAAAACCAATAATTTCTATGAATTTTTAAAAAAATTACAAAGAGTGGACCGAGACCTAGACCTCGGCTTGCCCTACGAACAGGCCTGTTTTTCCGTCTGTTGGGAACTCGCTAATCTAAACTGTGATTATTCTTTATCGCCTACCTCAGACATTTACAGAATACAGCGCAGTATATCTGCCCCTCTACTACCGAACCAATTTAAAGCTGTTCTATCTATACACGGTACTCACTTAGCGCCAACTAAGTTTGTTAAAAAAAATTGAAAATCGATTCCACTGCTACATAATCCTCATACAGGTAAATCGAAAACAAACCGTACTTTTAAATATATGGCATTTGCTTTTTATTCTAGCGTTATGCAGGTGTATCTTCTGGAAAATCTCGCTCGAAAATTAGGGGGATTCGTGGAATCATTGTCTAAATAGATATGTCTGCCTAGGTTGTTCGCACAGGAATCTGTTATAGATACACAGGCAGTTTGTAGAAACCACAGACATTCACTAACACACACTTTAGCATTCGTCGGTAGTTCGTGCAGACCAACGGGGTTCACATAAATTGATAAACAGAGATCCCTGAATTCCACAAGGGCTACGTTAAGATCTCTGACAACGTATGACATTTACAGAGGAATGGAGAAAGGGGTGGGCAGACCTCACACATCCATAGGAAGTGCATGAATTTCTGCTGCCCGCAGGAGCTGGTGGGTGCTCGGAGATGTCTAACCCCCGCAGGATGAGTGTGGAGACCTCTGGCCTCCATAAGGGGTTTGTACAGACCTTTGGCATCTGTAGAAGGTTTATAGAGACCTTTGACATTCACGGGAGGTTTATGGAAACCTCCGGTATTCTGTGGGAGTTTGAGCAGACCTTTGACATCCTTAGGGGGCTTGCAGAGATCTTTGACATCCCCAAGAGGTACGTGCAGATCTCTGACAGCCCCAAGAAGTACGTGCAGATCTCTGACCACCCCAAGAGGTACGTGCAGATCTCTGACAAACCCAAGAGCTACTTACAGATCTGCGACATCCACTAGAGGTACATGGAGTCATTTGACATCCAATGAAGGTTCGTGAAAACCTCAAGCATCCACAGCGTTAGGAGGGGAACTGCCCGGGGGCAAAGTTAGGGAAAGACTACTTGTGTCTGACGCCAGACAGCCTCTCAGGACCAGCAATTGGGGGAGTGTCAGCCCCTCGGTTGCATATCACTCTGGCAACGCAATCAGCGCACTAATGGGGCCAGAGTGAGGCTCTTGTCACATGGTGCTCACATGAGGCAATGAGCCAACACGGAGCGTTCACCCAAGGCAATGCGCCAGCCCGGAACATTCGCATGAGGTAAGGAGCCAACACGAAGCATTCGCATGAGACAGCGAGCCAGCACGGAGCATTCGCATGAGGCAGTGAGCCAGCACGGAGCATTTGCATGAGGCAGTGAGCCAGCACGCAGCATTTGCATGAGGCAGTGAGCCAGCACGGAGCATTTGCATGAGGCGGTGAGCCAGCACGGTGCATTTGCATCAGGCAGTGAGCCAGCACGGAGTATTTGCATGAGGCAGTGAGCCAGCACGGAGCATTTGCATGAGGCAGTGAGCCAGCACGTAGCACTCGTATAAGGTAGTGAGCCAGCACAGACTGCTGAGCAATGAGTCACTCGCATGAGGCAGTGAAACTAACACTCAAATTAGCTATATGACTTACCTGCCTAGAAAGAATAAGATGCATATTCTTGCATAAAGGGACTCACATGCTTATATTAGCTGACTCTCGCATGAGCATGTAATATTACTCACACGCGCACATACTGTGATTCAGAAGTGTGCCCGATGTGGCTCACATGCGTAGTTATGTTAGTCGCATGTGCATGCCGTATGATTCTCACACACACGTAATAGACTCACACGGGCATGTAATGTGACTCATAAGCGTTCATAGTACGGCTCACAGAAAAGTCGGAGTAGCTTTTTTTTCAGTCAATGAATGTTTTGACCATCTTATAGTGAAATTGTTATAGCATTTCAACAACAAACTCGTACGTAAAGCCCCAGTGACTAAGCACTGGCCGAACCCGATACTGCAGTAGTATGACCTCATTTAAGTTTTCCTGAAAAAACACTATCCAAACCCTGTACCTAAGCACTTTTGAAAAATACCATGACTGATTTTTTTTTATCTGCATTTTAAAATATTTTAAGCTACACTTTACTCAGACATTGGATTTGAGTACCATCGCATGCTCAACTTGATTAAAGGATTTGTAACTTGCGCGTCATCCCGATACATCCCTATACATCTCGATACATTCTGATACATTCCGAATCATACCGATACAATATGATACATCCCAATACATACCGAAATACTCTGGAACATCCCAATACAACCCGATACATACCGAAATACTTTGATACATCTCAATACGTCCCGATACCTACCGATACATTCTAATACATCCCAATGCATCGCAAAAGTTGGCAGCATAGTTACGGTAGCATGAACGGGGCGCTAGTTGTCCGTCCGCTTATCAGGTTGAGTATGTGATTTTACAGTGTGTCCCCGGTATTATAGAGGGGCGGCTAGTGGAAAAATCGTGCATTTGAGGATTCAAGCACCAAAATTAGCCTGATGACTGTATAAGGTATAGTAAATAGATCTCTCTTACTAGCCACCGAAAAATTCAATATGGCCTCCAACTTTTTCATTTTGGGCCAATTTTAATGAAACTTGGTACAGATATGTAAAATCAAACATAAACGCAGGTTAGGCTCGTGTACGTTCTTCCAGTTTTCTCATAGAAAACGAGTTATTCAATGAAAACGGAAAAGGGGGTTCTGGGGAAAACTTTCTCCCCTACAGACTTAGAGCTACAGAGATGATTTTGGTATCAAGAGATGCGGAATATAATTCTGTAGAACAAAGCTTAGCGTATTTCTTAATTTGCGAAATAGTTTTTTGAGAAAATTAAAAATATTCAAGTTTCCCCAAAAAAGTGCACTGTCACTCGTTTTCAAATTCGAAAACTGAAAAAAGCCTAGACTATGTTGTAGAGAATTAAATTTCGCTTCTTTTGATATCAAAATAATCTCATAATCAGACACTTTTCCCCCAGAACCCCCTATTTTCCGTTTTCTTTGGATAACTCGTTTTCTATTAAGAAAATGGAAAAAATACAGGAGTCTAACCGACATTTATTTATTATTTTACTTATCTGTGCTAAGTTTTATTCAAATTAGCACACAAACGAAAAAGTTGTTGGCCATCTTAAAACATGGCCGCCATCTTGGATTTTTCGATTGCTAGTTGGACAGATCTATTAAGTATACTTTATAAAGTCATCATGCTAATTTTGGTGCATGTATCATCAATTGTACGATTACTTTGCATATTTGCATTTATCTGCCCCGCTATTAGTTTGCGTTTCCATGACCATTTCTTCCACAAATTGCTTTATCTCCTCAATGCATCAAGCTTATCGATAGCGTGAGCTAGAACGCTTGGTCATTGACGACCATGAGATAATTCGTTATGGATTTACTCATACATGATCCACATACGTAGTTTTATGTATGGGCAAGGTAACATCAGAGTCCAGGTTACCAAACCAAAATCTGATTATCACTCATGGGCAACTTTTGCTATTCGCTTCTATCAGAAACCACGGAATAGAACGGGAGGATTTAATAGGACTAAAATAAAACTTAGCCGTGACCGCATTCAGCAAATTTTCATCACATCGACGAGTCGAAGTATTTGAGTGTGGGACCTCAAGCCTTCGTAGTTGTTTTCTTAAACATATCACCGTATTTTTTCGATTTATTTCATCAAATCTCCTGCTAATGCCTGGCCAGCTTCTTGAGCAGAAAAATACTATAAAATGTTGTCGTCGCGTACAGAAGTTCGAGCA
This sequence comes from Parhyale hawaiensis, assembly GCA_001587735.2. Taxonomy (NCBI): domain Eukaryota; kingdom Metazoa; phylum Arthropoda; class Malacostraca; order Amphipoda; family Hyalidae; genus Parhyale; species Parhyale hawaiensis. The sequence continues at coordinate 4,346,322 of LQNS02278163.1, forward strand.
ATAGGCTAACTGTTGTAAGGAATAAAATGTTCTGTGAAGAGCACTGTGAACTGAATATGAAGTGCGAACAAAGCTTCAATTAAGAAAAAGGAGTTAAATCAGGTCGCCAAAATTGACCAAATTCGGCGCTAGTGCTGTGAAAATTTCCACCAGCTTTCACTGCACTTTTCCATAAATAATTGCTAAATTAGTATATATTCTCTTAATTTATTTATACGCTTAAGATGAATTTCGCAATTTAAGACGATTTTTCAGATTAAATTAGTTAAAATACTACTAGGCTGCTCAGCCATAGATTCGTCGATGATGACGTCACTTTTTGTTGCTAATTTCTCGTGAGTCTTCCCGTTACGCTCTTTGCTTCCTGGCATTTATTCACAGTTTCGACGTCAGTCCTTTCTGTTGTCAAGATCTGGGCTTTCCGAATCAGCGAGCTAAAATACTTCAAATCCTGCCAGCTTTGTCCCTTCAAATAGCTTACTGTAGCGTTACTGCGCTGCAATAGTTGAATGTTGGATGGTGCGTGAGTATTTCGGTAATATATATTTTTTTCGAGCGCAGGTGGCTTCTGCAGTGATGTCAAAAATTTCAGAATATCTTCAGGACAGTGTAGAGCACAGTGGCGTGTTGCGGAAAGTTGCCGGATTGCGCGGGTTTTTGTACGCGAGGTAAGGCTCTTTACCGCACTAATGCTCGGTATCAGTACACGTATTGAGAACGTGTACAGCAGCAGCAGCACAGCTCAGTAATGGTACTTGAACACGTATTGAGTACCTACCGGCACCAACCATCAGCAAATGGTAACTGTGTATGTACAGAGCCGCTCGACTAATGATCAGCAAATGGTACCTGTACATGCATTGAGTACCTGTACTAACGGTGAGTAATGATAGCTATACATGTACTGAGTACCTGTACTAAAGGTCAGTAATGATACCTATACATGCACCGGTACCTGTGCTAATGGTCAGTAATGATAGCAGTACATGTACCGAGTACTAATGGTCGGCAATGATAGCCTGCTACTTGTACTGAGTACCTGTACTGAGGAACAGTAATGGTACCTGCACTACCTGTAGACATATTGAGTGTGGAGTACCTGTATCAGTCAGCGGTCGAAACCCTAGCAGAATATTTAACTTTCCCAGAACCTTATCTATGTTATTGTTTTTAGGAGGGCCAAGCAATATGTTAGAGAACATAATAATAACTTCAGAGGCACATCATACCCAGAATTGATTTCGACAACGGCACCCTCTTCTCAGACACAAGAACCAGGCTGATTTTTGGATCCTTTTTTTAGGGTAAAAAAATAAATTCGAGTTAAAATTTTATCGTTTACGTACATCATCAGACACCAAAAAAATCCTCAGAAGTGACAAATACTGCTAACTTAGAATTTTTGGCAGCCCTGAAAACTATTTTATAGTTTTACCTTCTGGGGCCGCCAAGAATTTTGGTTAAGCACGATGGATGTGCGTGACCTTGACTCTGATCTACGCGACACATTGCAGTAGATCAATGTCAGATACGGGGCCAATATGGGCCCATTCCTAAAGAGAAGACAAAGCCTATGTTTCGGTAGAAAGGAAGACCAGTGACTACAAATATACATACATACATACACACAGATACTGAATATAGCAAGCGTTTTACGTTGACAAATAATTTCGTTCAACTTTCTGAATAGTCTTTGAACTCGCCAAAATTGACTTTTTTTACTGAAATCTTTCATAAACGATTTCTTAGATTGTCAACAAAATAGTTGTTTCACGGAATCGTCAGTCATTTGTTGTATCATTATTGAGCTTATTGTTATAGTTACTTCATTGAGTTTCATGAATTGTTTTATTTTCAACGAAGTAATTATTGAACTGCTTCATAAATCATTTATTATAATATTGAAAAACTTGTTGTCCTTCTGTTTCACAATAATATTATTGACATGGTACATTGTCAAAGAATTTGTTATTGCACTGTTTCATGAAGTATTTTCTCAATGCTGATGATACGGAACGGGTTGACGCACTGCCGTTCGTGGCGGACGTACGTTGGACTCAGCTGGAGCGATTACGTCACAAGACAGGGTTCGATCGTAGCACAATCGAAAGCTAGCAATTGTCTACAATAATTACCTTCGCCCAGGAGGTTATGTTTTCGTCAGGTCTGTCCGTCTGTTATTCTGTCTGTCTGTCACCAAGATTACTCAAAAAGTTATTTTGACGAAACTTGCATGGGTTGTTGGGTATGCTAGGAGGAACAGATTATTAACTTTTGGTGAAGATCTGTCCATCCGTTTGTTTGTTTGTTTGCCTAGTGTTTGTTATTGCCATAACTAAAAAGTGTTGAATGGATTTTCATGAAATTTGTATGAGTTGTTGAGTTTATTAGAGAGAATAATAATTAGATTTTTTTATGATCTGTTAGTCGTTCGTTTGTTTGTCGCTGTGTTTGATTTTATGTTTGTTAGCGCAATAACTCAAAAAAATATGAATGAATCTTTTTGAAATTTTCTGCAGGAATTGGTAGTCATGCTGGAAGACATAATAGATTAAATTTTGGTGGTGATCGGCTTGTCCATATGTGTGCTTGACTTATGTTTGTTAGCGCAACAACTCAAAAACTATGGATGGGTCTGTACGAAATTTTCAGGAATTGTTAGTAATGTTAGAAGATGTAATTGATTAAATTTTGGTGATGATTGGTACGTCCGTTTGTGTATTTGACTAATGTTTGCTAAAATATTTGTTACCGCACTAACTCAAACAATATTAATGGATCTTCATGAAATTTTCATGAATTGTTAGTCATGTTTAAATACATAATTCATTAAATTTTGGTGGTGATCGGCTCGTCCGTTTGCGTGTCTGACTTATGTTTGTTGAAGTGTTTGTTAGCAGCTAAACTCAAAAAGTAATTAACGTATCTTCAAGAAAATTACAGACACTGTTAATATTATCAAAAGGCACTAGTGATCAGATTTTGGTGTTGATAGGAAGAAAATAAAGGTTTCAGAGCCTATTTGAATTTTTCGTTACCTCTGCCTTGCTTGGCGGAGGTATGCACTTTCAGAGTGCTTTAGTTCATATATGAACTGTGAATATCACAGTTAGTTTAGAATAGCAATGATCAATGTGATACTGTTGGCCAAATTGGCGTAATATTTAATGATTATTTGTATTGTTTTTCCGTAACACACAAGCACCCGGTCGGACCACTTGTTTGTAAAATGTCGACATGAGTTGTGACGTCGTTAACAGATACAGTCTTCCACTCCTTATCGTAAAAACTACGGCATCATTGGAAAAAAATATGGATTTAATATTCGAAAGTTTCAGCAATATCGTTCAGTAAGGAAATTTAGCTGTGGGAACTGGTTAGCTTTTTTTATTTTCTTGTGCAATTTAGTTAACGCGACTCGGACTGTCGCAACACACACCGTTATATTTCTGTACCGCGAGCAACATATAGTAGCTGATATATACCTCCGCCGAGGAGGTTATGTTTTTGTCATGTTTGTCAGACCGTTTGTCTGTCTGTCTGTCTATGTGTCTGTTATTCTGTTTGTCTCTTTGTCAGTCACCAAGATTACTTAAAAAAGCTGTTGACAGATCTTTGCAAAATTTGCAGGGATTAATAGGCATGCTAACACTAATAGATGATTAGGTATTGTTGAAAATCCGTTCATCTGTTTGTTCGTCAGTCAGTCTGCCTATTTTTTTCTTAAGGTCATAATTCAAAAAGTTATGCCGATTTTCTTGAAATTTATACGAGATATTATGTATGTTACAAATCGTAAATGACCAAATTTTGGGGAGGATCTGTTAGTTTGTTCGTTTGTTTGTCGCTATGTTTCGTTTTATCCTTGTTAGCACAATAACTCAAAAAGCTATGAATGGATCGTTATAAAATTTACAGGAGTTGTTAGTAATGTTAAAAGACATGAATGATTAAATTTTGGTGATGATCGGATGGTCTGTTTGTGTGTTTGACTTATGTTTATCATAATGTTTGTTAGCAGCAAAACTCAAAAAGTTATGAACGGATCTTCATAAAATTGGAGAAATTGTTAATACTATCAAAAAGCACAAATGATTGGATTTTGGTGATGATACAAAGAAAATCACCTTTTCAGAACCAATTTGAATTTTTCGTTAATGTTGCCTTGCTTGGCAGAGGTATGCGCTTTCAGCGTGCTCTCCGTTTTTTTTTCCTAATTTCACAAAGTCAGTGTACAGCTTCTGAGCAGAATGTATAGACTTTTGCTTTGATATAACTTCCCCAGAAGGAAAGAAATTTGTTCATCTGATGCTTTAAGATTTTCCTTACAAATCTTGTTAAAAACTTTTCTATCTCATGTTTAATGATACGCAACTGAACCAATTTTTGTTGCAGCGGTTTGAAATTGTAGAGGATAGAAGGTCATTGGTAGAAGAGAAGACGAAAATAAATCGAAAATATAGAGGTATTCACTCATATGATTGCATCTTCAGAATGCCATATTACTCTCGATGAAACTCACTTGATTTATTGCATTTTCAAGACAGTGAACATGACTGCAAAAGTGCTTCAGACACATGCGGGCATTTGTCGGATTGAATTCATCTGCACTTTTACAAGCCTCGAGCCAACGCTCTTTCAAAATTTCATCCTTCAGAAAGCTGAAAAAGTTCGTAGATGCTTTGATACGTATTTCTGTTCAACCATAAAGACTATAGGAAATTCTGAAGACGCAAATGGGATATGAATAAACAATAGAAAAAAGCCATTTATCAACGTACAAGCATGTTGTGACGTCAAAAACTTATTACCCGGAATGTAAGACAACTTACCCTCCGCGTGGGCTAACCTTTCAAGTATCATCATCCTTGGTATTCTCTATATCATTCATAAACGATTTGCTACATTACCAAAAAAGTTGCTACTGCATTGTCCGGAAATGATATGTTACAGTATAATCTGATACAGCTTAGTCGAATCATCCTTTCACTGTACATTGTACTGAATTTTACATCAGATCGATAACAGTAATTAAGTACACATTTTAGATCAGATCGACAGCAGTAATGGAGTACGACACTTAATGCATGAAAGAACGAAATTATCTGACAACGTAGCCCATGTACGTTGCCCACCTAATCATGTAAACTATGCACACACCCTTTGCACTATCTGTTGATATTGTTTCATACAGGCACAATATTAAGATAGCACATTTCCGCGAACCATAGTTTAGGTGCCTTCAGTTTGACACGCCGAATGTAATCCGGATTCATTTACTGTATAATTGCCCAGTAAATTCATTTTTGCAGTTCTAAAGTTACTCGTAATTTCAATTTCGATTTAAATTTAGCTTTGGCAAACTCAAAACATCTGGCAGTCCTTTGAACACCGACTTGGAAGAAGGGCGGGGTAGCTTGACCTTCATGGAAAGTAGCCCATGGAAATTAACCCTTTGGAAATAAAACTTTATTCGAAAATAAAGCCTTTTGGAATTAACCCTTTAAACATTTAGCTTCTAGAAGTTAAGCCTTCAGTAACTAATCATTTTGAACTTAGCCCTTTGAAAATTAACCCGGTGGCATATAAGCTTTTGGAAATGAAGCCTGTGAGAATGAAGCCTTAGAAAATGAACTATTCTTTTGAAATTAAGCTTTTTGGCAGTAAACCTTCGGAAATTAGTCATATGAAAATTAAATCTCTGGAAAAGAAGCTTGATCGTTAAGCCTCTGTATATTAACCTTTTCGAATTAATCATTTGAATATTGGACCCTTAGGTACCGACGGTAACTGCTGATGCCATCACACTTGTGCGACTTTTGAAAGATGGGGATTGTTTCTTTCTCTGAAAAGCTTAAAACCATTATCAACGACCAGTCCAAAAGTTTTGCCAGTTCTGTTTAATCTTTAAAGTAAAATATTGATGAGCTTTAACAACCAAGAGGAAATATTTTCAATAGGTGAATAAAACTAGATCTTTACGTGAGTAGAATTTCCCTGGAGGATGGGTTAAAACTTCACCTTCGGGTCACAATTATTATTTTGTTCCAACCTCCTGTGGCCCGGTAAGCCAACCCCACTTTGAGATATTGTACAGTCTGACCATTTTATCAAGGCAATTCGGTCGCGGTTAAATACCTCTATTGCGTTGCCAATTCTATGGGTATTTTTGAAATTTTGTTCGGCCCATATCTTAGCCCCGCCCATGTTATATATAGAGAAATTTCAGAAATATGCCCATAGAATTGGCACCGCTATAGAGGAATTTGACCATGAGCGAACTGCCTTGATAAAAAAAAAGGTCAGACAAATAAGGATTACTGAGAACGTGGCAAATAGTAAAATGTCCATTGCGAAGGAGTCCTTCTGAGATACCCTCGATGGCTTCAGGTGGAGACATAAACGTCTCAGTAACCTCGTCCGAAGATCTAAGATCTAAAATACATATTTAAAACACTACTAAAAAAATCTATATTGTTCGTGTGTATATTTGCATCCTCCGCAGCCCTTATCGTTCCTTGCATAGCAGAAAACAAAATAAAAATTAGTAAATTTACTAAATACACAGCTGTAAATTGTATCTACACTGTGCTCGGAACCAAAACAACTATGAAAGTGTGACTAGGGTTGACTTTTCACCAGGTCATGTCATATCAATTTTTTTATCACCAAAAATTTAAAGAAGTGGTATCACGATTTCTGAATGAACCACCAAACTTATATCTATAGAGGGCAGATGTACGAAGTATGTATATATATTTGCAAATAATTTAAATTAAGATTCCATTAGTGGAACTTATAAATTTAAAGTTAAATTGGAAGATTAGACGGTTTCGAAACCATGACGCAGTTTTGATGACCACTTCATTAGCTAAGCGTAGTCGTTAGCGTCAGCTTTGCGGTATCATTTCCTCACAATAGATTAGACAGCAATGCAAAAACTGCATAGAAAGCAATACTAAAATGACCAAGAAAAAAAAAAAGTGCTGAGCCGCTGTTACATCTGTGCAGTTGTTCTATCGGAGCCGTACTTTTTAATCTATCTACTGTAACACATCTACTACAACACTCTCAGTTTATGACGTATCAATAACGAAATATGTACCTAATTGCGCCAGGCTCTCCAATATGATGGCTAGAGCAAAAAAATAAATATTCTGGAAGATTTTAGAGGATTTGTTGGCCAAATTAAGAAAAAGTATATGAAATAATTATGATGAACGTTATACAGTGGTTATTGTCTTTAAAATATAAAGTTGCCATTGATGCCACCTCTTCTTAATTTAATTTTCTGGCAACTAGCTGCAGTGTTAAGCTTTGTTGGTAGTGGTTGAGAAGTTTAACGTCGCTTTTGGCGATCCGAGGTTCACAAAAGCAAGTGGCACAGAATTTGAATGTTGCTAAATTGCTGTCAGATGGAAAAGCGCACAAAAATATTGAGACGCATCTACGCCAACACTGTCCATTTATTACAGCTTGCTGTAGCAATAACTGTGTTGTACTGGAGGGAGTGTGGGGCTCTACTCGTTTGTCCATGTGTTTATTACACCCATTGTCATGGAGGTTGCGCTATTTTGCGGTCTGTGTGTTTCCGCTTAGAGTCAAGTATTCAATCATTACATCAACCTCCTACCAATTTTGACGGTTGAGAACACTAGTTCACTATGCGTGAGGTTGTAATGCAGTCAATTTCAAGAAGAACACGACACTCGCGTGACGTCACAGCCGCCACCGCCAATCAAAAGAGTCGTGGGCCTCGTGGTTGGTAACGTGCGGAAGTGCTATTGGCTATGTCAGGTTGTGATGTGGAGCCTGGCATTATTTTGGTCACGTGAAAGTGCAACTTTGTTTATGCACTTGGGTTTGCAACGTGCGTGCCTTGTAGAAGAGACGCATTTTAAATCTTACATTTGTCTGTGCTAGTTCCATGTAAATTTGCTACAAATACAAATTCAGTTGTCAGCAGCAAATTTAGTTTCTTTATTATAGTAAACTTACTGAAATTCATGACTAATTTTATTTCACTTGTAAATAAATTGGGAATGATTGACTGACAAGCTGTGGCTTAACTCTTTTTTTTTTCTTATTTTGTACACTGAGCCGCGCCGTTAATAACAATGTTGCCCTTGTGGATTCTATACGTTGCCGTTCAAGCGGGAGCACTTCCCTCTCTGTTATGAAATTATTACTTGATCAAGCTTCACACATCTCGCCTCGTCGATACTTGCTTCCTTCGCATTGGTAACATTGGCCACCTACCTGCCTAGAAAGTGTAAGCAGTTTTGGAAACCCACTTGTCAAATAAAAAAATCTAGAGTCCAGGCGGACACTCACAGCCTGCAGCATAGCACAACAACACGTGGCAACACTGTGACGGGTTCAGTGCTCGAACAGGCTACGAACCAGTCACCTAATGACTCTTGCGGCCACACAGATGCAGAACCACACTTTCGTGCAGATGTCCTTGCTACCGCTTCGTTACTAATGATTTAAAAAAAGCGCACCTGATGTGACTGTGCGAACTGAGAGGTATTTATTCTTAATTCTATGCGGACCAGGATGATTAGTAAACCAGGTTACAATCAATGCTGTTCGTACGAGAAACTGATATTTTATTCGATCAAAGTAGGAGTTCGAGTGAACGATGAAATTAAGATTTCAAGACTTAACTTGTTCGGAACGTCAGACCAGTACGCTGCCTTCTACCCGCAGAATCAAGTTTTAGGAGCTGACCTGTACCTTTGGGACTTCCTAAACTCAATTTTGGTAGGTAAAATGGAGTTTTCAGCAGGCTTAACGTAATCGGGTGGTTTCTAACACTTGCAACACGTTTCTATAAAGCAAAGCCAACGCTTCTGTATGAAGTTCCGGATAAGTCAAGCCTCGAAGTCTTAGACTTACCGACCAGTCGAACGCACCCTTAATACAGTAAAAACTAACAGCAAGTTTTGCCCCACCAAATATACGTTAACGCAAGATTTGGTATGGATATATTAATTATTTATTATGTATTTTTTTAGAAATCATACGCCTCTCCGACATTACCGGAGTTGAGGCATCATCGAGTGGGACAGTTTCATCGAAGTGAGTTAATCTCATTAGCCTTAACCGGTCTGGAACTTCAGTCACGAGCGTTGGGTTTTGTTACTTTAGGCTGAATTCCAGACGTTAATCCTAAACCGATTGTCCTTGAAACGGCCTGAAACTCAAGAGGACTCGGTTTGGAATAAACGCTCAAAATTCGATAGAAGAGCGAAACCAACGCCTACGTCTGAAGCTAAGGAGAAGATAAAGAAAAAGACATTAGTATATCTCGATAGAATTGTTCTAATCGATGACACCTTCAGCTCGTTAATGGACCAATATACATATTTTACCTTGCTTCTAGAATTGAAGATTCACTACAAATTCTCTATTCAACACTGATATGATTATTCATAAATTTAAAGTTTTTTAGATGCGTGTCATTGACATTTTCGTACAAGTAGCAGTATGTTGATAAAATGCTAATATATGCACCCAGTGTGTGCTCTGTAGGAATAAAATGCATAAAGCAGCACGTAATACTCAACAGTGGGACACGATTGACACCTGTTTCCATATAAAGAAATTTTTAGCGGAACTGACGAAGATACATTTGACTTATTCCCAGCAGCAAACTGGTTGCTACCAGTGTAAAGCCATATGCCCAAGTGTGACTTTCGTTGGGGGTATTAGCATACGGGCAACTCACTTGATCCCTTTACTTTGCCACTTGCACGGGTTCAGCTAACACGTAATAGTTATAAAGTGTTCAAACATTTACTTAGAATTCTCAGCCGCTACTGCAATTTTCACATTATAAAGCAAGTACCAAAAGTAAATTTCTTCCACTATATCCATAAAGGCTGAGCAAGTCTATCGTCACAAATACTTGTGTTTTAAATTTTTATTCCAGCACGTTCTGCAAGCACTTCAAGTAGTAGCAACGATCACGACAACGTAATGTGATTAATTGAGTTGCTCTATGCTTATAGCACCAACAAAAGTCGCACGTGTACCCGATTTTATAAGCTTCAAAGATGCTTTGCATACACGACATCTGCTATTGCTACTCGCCTGGAGCATGTAACTAAAAAAAAAAATCTTGCGACTGTTGTACTCTTACTAAAGCAGCCTATTTCTTGAAATATGACGCACTACATATTTTATCTTCCAAATAACATCGAACAGTTCTTCTAAATCTATTCATGAATTATTGTCAATATATTTAATATACACAGACTACAACATATCAGAAGACATTGCCAAATAGATACCATAGAAAATATTGACATCTTGTTCTGTACATAGCAGAAGAAAGCGTTTCATGGATAGTTCAGAGTTTATGAGCTTAATAACAAATATCTTTGGCCATCAGGTTCAGTCTATCCAAGAGCGACAATGGTAGCTAGTTACAAAGTCCATGGACGATACGGTGGATTACTTTAGAATCGACTGTTTTCTACGGTTAGGATGCATCAAGATCGGGTACTTTTCCACACAGCTCATTTTCAGTACCACACATTCTACACTATTTATCAACAGGTTCGGAACTCAATCGTTACAAAGGAAATGAGGTAGAGCTTAAACACGAACACCGTAAATGCCTCAGCGTCTTACGAAAAGCGTCTCTAAAATCAGCCCGGAAATAGGCATAAATAAAGGGATTCAGTGTAGAGTTAAAGTAGCCGATCCAAAATAAAAACGTCACGACTGGCTCAGGGGTGCTGCAAGACTCACCGCATACATTGGCGGCAACGTACCACGTGAAAAAAGGCAGCCAACATAGAATGAAAGCACCCATTATAATCCCGAGTGTTCGGGCTGCTTTATGTTCTCTTTTCATCATCGGAGCCTGAGGAGCGGTCCGACCCTCTTGTGCTAGGGACCCACCTCGAGACCTGTAGCTTTGTCTGCCTATGCTGGAGGATGGAGTTGCTGATCTCACATTCTGTTCTCTACGATGAACAACATCACACTTACAACCTCTAGTTAGAGACCCATGCAGTTCTTGTTCTTCATGCTCTGGGTTACATGTCGCTCGGCATGAAGAATAATGATCCATTTTCTGCTTCACAGTTTGACTAGAATCCGGTTCAGTGCAAGACATGCCGTTATTAGCTTTGCTTCCTGAAGACGTCGAACTGCGTTTCTCTGTCAGGCACGCTAGATCAGAGTGGTGAAGATTTCTGCGAGCTTCACCAACATCCACGGGATTATTGATCAGATTAGCCTTAGTAAAGCTGTCGCAGTATAGGTTTCCAACTTCCGTGTGATCGTGAAGAGGCAGGGAAACGCGTCTGCTTTTATCGCTGGGCAAAGTACTGGAGCGCTCAAGAAAGGTGTCTTTGTCACTCAAAGAGCAAAGGCATGGACTACTACCAAGAGAACATTTTGTTCCGGAAAGGATAGACTCTGTCACGGAAGGTCTGCCTTGCTTTCCAAATTCTTCAAACTTGTACTTAGCCTTTCTGCTGTCATCAACTACAGCAGGCATCTGCTGCAATTGGAGACTGGTTCTATGTTCTTCTTTTTCTAAGCTTTCTCGTCTCGACCGGTCAGTAAAGAAATGGAGCATGTTTCGAACCCGTCCTTGGAGGGAATGCTTTCTCCTGCTGGAGCCCATATGAGAGGTGCTATTCGTTCTGCTCATGATAGCTGCTTCTTGTTTCCGTGCCTCCTGGAAGATGCGGAAATACATCACAAGCATCACGGTGCACGGTATCCAGAAGGATAGACCAGATGACAACAAAGCGAATGCAGTGTTGACTTCAAAGGTGCACCACTCGGGCTCCAAAGCCCGGATCTGCAGATGATCCGCCGTCGCGTACCATCCAAGAAAGATCGGTACAAATGATATGAGCGTCGGCAGCAACCATGAGATGGCTATCATGAAAAGTATAACTTTCCGGGTCATAAAAAGTGGGTACTGCAAGGGTTTGAGAATGGCGTAGTACCTGTCCATGCTTATGCAGCAAAGGTGAAGAATCGACACCGTTGAAAAATATACGTCAAAAGAATTCCACAGGTCACAAATAACTGACCCAAACATCCATTTGCCTGACAACTGTACCGATGCATTGAAACTCATGGCACAAGCGGCCACCATAATATCCGCAATTGCAAGAGAAACCAGAAAATAGTTTGCTAGAGAGTGTAACTTACGATTAAGTGCAATACTAACAATGACAAGAATGTTACCAAGAATGGCAACCACGATGATACCTCCCATGACGATTAGTTTCAATGCTACAATAATCAAAGTTTGCCAGAAATAAGAGTGAGGAAGAGACTTGGCAGTTGGAGCAAAAGAAGGCTGTTCAGTCGACCCATTCAGCAGCAAATTCGAAGTATTCACTGCAACGACGCTGTATGAGACGTAGTCAGAAGCATCATCTACTTCGTCAGTGAGTGTAGAATTGAACTCTACATCAAAAGATTTGGATTCAAGGAATTGGTTGAAAATTTCTGCTGTGCCGAAAGTAGTGTCGCTGCTGAACTCTAAGCCAGCTCCATCATGCCCGTTGGCGCTCGAAATTTCAGACACAGACTTAGAATTGAAAGAATTAGTTAGCGTGGCTGTTAGGGCGCTTCGAATGACAGAGTCCGAGTAAAGAAAGTTGGAGGAGGATATTAGTGCACCTCGTCTCATTACCATGGGGGAATAGACTACAGTTTTCACAATTGCAGAATCCATCATCGAACTCCATCCTTGTATGGAAATAACATCGCAGTGGATTTCATTACAGTGAATTTTTAACTTTCCCGTAGATCTTCAGATATATTGAGATGTCATTGACAACATTTGACACCTAATATTTGTCAAGAAAGTGCATGCTATGTGAACGCTCCTTAGATTCAATAAAATAAAATCCCGTTGATTTCAAATTAAGGGACAGTATATGTAATACGCGGTATTTCATCCTGAATGTTCAACATTGGAAAATGAATAAGTACGTGAAGTAGACGTTTATAACTTAAACTCAAATCAAGAATCATCAGACTTTAAAATAACTATTCCCATTCGGTGAAGTGCTATTCAACGCAAGAGTTACAGTTAATTTGGCTAAAAAAAATCAAACGTTTACTTCCTACAAAAGTTACTTCTCGCATCAAAGAGAAGGAATAATAAATACAGCGGTTGAGATGGTCGCTGCTGGTGTCAATCTTCTACTGCTGGAGCACGGGCCACCAAGATTTACTTTGCCATCAACGTTATTAGGTCTGCTGTCACCTCGATGGCAGCGTCCCGGAGTTTGTCCCTTTCCAATTATCAGCAGAATATTTCATGCACCAACTTCCGACGTTTGTCTAAATGGTCTCCACTTGTGCCTTAACTTTGGTCCAACTCATGTAATGATTGACGGAAGGTACAATATTTGCTGGGTGTGCTGCGATCCAAAATTGCTCCACACTCATTTTAGGCTCCACTGGAGCGTATGATTAAGAGCCACTCGGGACGTCGGCATTCATTTTGCATGCAAAATGTAACGAATTCTGGAAATCAGGCAGGGGAAACTAAAGTGCTTCTGAAAATCAGGTGAGGGACGCTATGGGCGTTAGAATCAGAAAGAGACTTGTTCCTTTTGGCTTAGGGAGGAGTGGTACAGTAACAGCCTTTTGGAGGCTAAAGAGACAGTCATGGCAAGACTAGTCCGTTTGCAATCTAAAAATGTAGTCCTAGGGAAACAAGTCCTTTCAGAATTAAAAGAAGTAGCTATGGAAAGACTAGTGCCTTTTTCATCGGAACAAATAGTTATAGAAAGATTAAAAGGTATGAGCAATAGCGCTGCCCTTAACGATTTTCGGCTTTTGACATCAAGTGAGGTCCCAAAAAAGAAGGTTGTAGCGTGTGGCAGAAGATACAAGTTATGGAAAAATGATATGCTTGTGCAATCAGGAACAGAAATTTAAAAAAATGGGCTTTGAACCCTGGAGTGGACCTTGCGGAGACCAGCCTTCGTCCCTTTGCTTTTATAGTTAAGAGTGAGTCATGAATAAATTTGAGTCGTGTGAAATCAAATGGGAGTTTGTGTGAATCAATCAGTGAATTAATTATTCGCTTCGATTCAACCAGGAGCTGGAAGAATAAAAAAATCTTTGGAGAGAATGGAGTAAGTCAAACATTCATATGGATATTCATATTGAAAGATTGCTCATGGAGAAAGTGTGCAGATCTGTTACTGCGTGTCCTTCCTAGGTAGGTAATAAATAGGCTGGCCGCCCAGCACTCACCAGCACTTTAAGATACACCTCAGTCGGGGGAACATCCCTTCAGTTATCAGACTGTAATAAGCCTGCCTTAGTACTCGGAATACATCCTTTAGTCCGTCATCGAGTTTCACTTCTACCCTACCCTGCTAATGGACCCTCGGCACTAAGAGATTTAGAGTCTTAGTCTCTATAGCGAACAGATACACTACGCATAAAAGCGTGTGTAAAAATTACACACCACGAAAGGATTTCGCCAACTTTACGATCCTTGAAAAGCCGTATCAGCCGCTCGAATTAGAAAAAAGAGAGTTAACAGATCATGGGTTCTAGGATGGCTGTACTGATGTAAGGAAACATTATGAAAAAGGAAATTCAGGAGAGGTACAGACTTTTAACACTAAAGAGAATGCTGCACTCACTATTGGAATGTCACCGTTGGATTGATTCATGCACGGAGAATTATAACATACTACATAGTTTAACAAGTGCATTGATTGAAAGAGAAACCTGCTACGGTTATTGATGATATTGAGTCGTTTCAGAAACGTTTCGGGGAAGGAGATAATAATTCAGTGACCTGATGTTGATGATCCTCATGAGCTTGTCAGGGTAAAAGCATGAGGATTTTTCGAGACTGACAAATTCCCTGACATAGAAGGTTTAGCCTTGCGGTACCCGCACGTCTGCCGTTCTGCTGCAGCAAATTGCACTCTTGCAGTAATTGTTGGAGTCTCAAGCAGCAATTATATTCGTAGCTGCAGTTGGAGCAGCCTCCTGCAGTAGCCTTTACCGCCGCGACGATTTTGGGGCACAGCCTGAAACAAACGAATATAAATCTAGTAAAATACCTTAGCAGTGTGAATAATTGCTGTAACAATGTATATCTCATTGGCTTGTGAAATAACTCCATGTACAACTATTTTTGCTAACAACCATATCGTATTCTGTCATCTAATACATTCCCTGATAAGAGGGCTGCATAAATTTAATAATAATTTGTGCGCAAATAATTTGTGGGGAAAAGAGAGTCACTGGATGCTCATGTAACTTCATTTGTCATGTTTGGTGTCATGTCACGCCAAGCGAATATCGACTGATAGTGATTCTTACCTAATGCAGATATCCAAAGTATCATTTTCACATAGAAGGTGGTTAACGCAGTGTCTGGAAAAAATACCCTGAATGAAGGATTTTCATTACACTGAATTCAACTAAAATAATCATGCTGCTCTGAATTGAAGCATTCACGCTTATGAATAGATGCAAGACATTGCCTCTGATGCATCAGTTCTCAATTTCCCTCTATCTCCCCTATGTTTTTATTACCCTTTGGCTTTCGACCACCGAGAGCAATCAAGGAGAGCTTCATACGGGATTGGACCTCCTTTATTTAATATCTGTTACCTCTTGCAGTCATTCGAAACTGTATTAGATAATAAAGGAAGTTACTGTGAGAGTCGCGTTTAGTATTGCAAAGATCTCGAAAATACCCTAGTGAGCTAAGTGGCTTAGTGATTTTGCCCTTTCCCCCCATTGTAAATGATAATACAAATATTTAATGACTTCAACAAATGGGATCACACTCAATATTGCATGCTTTTGTAAGATCAGTACCTGAAGCGCTAGGAAATTTGAATTAACACTGTACTTGTGGAGAATTTTTCACAATATATAATAATGACGACCAAGTAATATTGTTGAGGAAATTTTAAAGGAATACGGGCGCAATGAATCGTGCCGATCGATAGCGCCCCTATTCTAGCCAAGCCTGCCAGGATTGACTTATTCGAAATTTCAGGAAGCTGCTTGATTTCACCCGATGGAATTCTGTTTCGGGGTTCAGAAACAATCCAAATACGCTTGAGACGGCTAAAACGCGACGTTAACCAGCAGGTTTGAAATTTCGGAAATCCCAAGAGTAACTGAACAGTAACTCCTGGAACTAGATCAAAGGAACGAAGCCAAAGGACCTCTCTCAAGCTCCGGAATAGTCAAGTCTATTGGGCTTAGCTGAACTCTGTTCCAACTCTCCAGTTGATGGCAACTTTACCCTTTAATTGCATTAAGCAAACCTTTATTGCTCGTAACAATAACGCGATAAATACATAAAAAAATTACTTCCCTATCTTAGTGGGTCTCCAAGCAAATATTACTGGCCAAGCTTAACAGCCTCAACCCAAAATTTACTAGCCTAACTTAACGGGCTTAATCCAAAATTCATTTTCACTTGAAGCTTTCTTGAAAAGTTCTGGTCTCGTGTTTCCTTGAAGTCTATCAACTCACCTGCTTATACTGCACGATCTCAAAGTAGTGACGAGGTTCTGGTTGAACAAGACAGTTTTGGAATTCTATTGTGCATCTGCTGCTCCGTGTCTCTTCTTGTTCACACGGCTGCAACCCAGCTAACAACGGAGAAAATCGCTACATATTCGTTACTAGGTAAGCCGCATATACCTACAGTAAGTTATTGTGTTCATATGGAGCTGTTACTGCTGAAATTCGTTGCACAGACGCATGAAATAACTTTCTGCAAGGAAAATACGCATCAGGAGCCTTAGGGTCAATGTGTAAGGCTATGCTGTAAAATATCACAGTGGTGGTAAGACTTTTAGTTCCATGACTTAAGAAACCTGGAGTTTGCAAACCATTCATTGAATATTTATTATGGAAATATTGTTTTTTGACGCTAATACCTCATCGATGTTAACTAATTCCAAAGCACGTTGCTAGCACTTTCCGTTCCTTGCTGACCAGATTAATCGGTGCACCAAGTAATAATATATGTTTTACACAAATAGCTCAATTAATTTTGCTCTAACATGTGTGCAGCCTATGTTAATCTGTAAAACATCAGTTATTGTAAACATAGCACTAATTAATACCTGACTCAGAGATGCAACTGGAATGTCAAAGGTTAAAGTCTCTGCTGAAGAAAACGCCTTAAATGTCAAACGTTAAGCACCCTGACTCTAAACGTGCAGGTGTTAATAGAAAAAATTATGTGCTTCTCAGAAACAGTAAATTCAAGTACCTCCAAGGGTTAAAATGTAAATACTTAATTGACATTGAGGCCGATATTCCTACTCGCTGACAGCTACGTTTGTAATCATGCCGATGCGACACAGCACAATCTCTCGCTCATCTTCTGGACAGACCTTCAGCTCACACATAACCCCGATACACAGTCATACTTGGTGACATAGATACGGTAGCATAAACAACGGGCGAACTGAACCATTGTTTAAAAGCTGATGAGCGATTGCATAGCGTGTATCCCCTGCAAAAAATCGAAATTAAATCTACGGACATTGGTGACAGGATTTAAGTATCCGCTTGCCAGCACTCCAACATTGATCACTGTACCAAACTAACTATAGTAAACTGAAAATGATTGGCTATTGAACCTCGTCGGCAAAGGCAACTGCTCTGGTCCCTTCCTTCACTCTTTAAAGTCGTAATAAAAAAAATTAAACATTTTAGCTCAATTTTGTACGTAGCTTCAGAGTCTTCGGACGAAGTCCAGGTGATGTTGCGCGCATCGCCTCAAATGCGTGGCGTCACGATGCTGTGTTTCTTCTGTTAGGTCGCAGTTAGCGACCGAAGAAAGAGCCAGTAGTGTATTATCTCTACAGTGCACGTAACCGCGGGCCACTGGTCTATAAATTACATTTTGTAAATGAGAATGATAAGCATTAGCCCCCATCTTTGGTGTTCGTGGCAGGAAGAACGACGATCGGAATTAATTACAAGGAATACCTCTTGTCTCTGTTGTTACTATATTCTCTGCATCTATGATCATAGGTTGGAACCATTGCAACATATACGGACACATATTTGCAATTATGTGATTGTCTTGAGTTTCAATAATTTGCTGACTTTCACCCCTTATATATTGAATAGGCAGTAGGCGATGATACAATAAGGTGCCTACTTTAGCTGAACAGGCATCGGCATTTGAAGGGAATAATATCTGCAACAATGAAGGTATGAGATACGGAAAAGACTATATCTATCAGGCAGACCAGAAAGTTCTAGTATTTTCTCTTTAGCACTACACTTTCTAATTTATAAATGTAAACTATAAGTTACGTATAGAAATTCTTAACGAACTATTAACAATTTTGAAATGAATTCCTAGTAAATTAGACGCTGCTGGAAATCCGTTTCAAACATCTGGAGCAAGATCACAATGTACAACTGGCGTGTAGTGTGACGAGTCTCTTCAGGTGAAACGCTTGCGGTGTCAAAACACGCTACTCACAATGAGCCCCTCTGGATGTCACTGCGTCAACACTAAAAATTTGGTTTAGTGGTCTATTAAGACTTTCTGCAATTCAATTATGCTCGGGAAGTTTTTTTAATACAATATCTACCGAATCTCTACTCAGAATTTAAGAGTTTTCAATATATCAAAAGTAGCTGCTCGATGATCAGCATAATATTATAAAAATTGTACTGCGTAACTTTCAAGTCTTGGAATAATGTGTCTCCACTTCAAGGATAAATTTGAAGTAAGTATTTCTGTCGCCCTTTTACGACGGCAGAAAGCTACATTTTATTCACCGCCATTTCAACGAATGAATATTGGGGAAAATAATACAGAGCGCTCACTGCCAGAGGTAGGCGGGGCATATTATCGGCTTTCTCGTAATATTAGCTGCCCTTCAATTTTTTATGAACGTTTTAAAAGCAAAAATTCCTATCCCAGAGGTCGTAGGCCTTAAGGTCAGTGACCCTTGGTCTTCTCAGCTACGCTAACAATGCTGAAATTTTATTTTCCGGAGTGCAGAGTCAGGCAGTTTACATCTCTGTTTCTCGTAGTACATCGGGTGTTTTTATTTGAAACACAGAGTAGGTCTCGGCTTAAAGCATCGAGCCTGGAGACGGTCAGACCACCTCTGGCAGCAGGCCTCAAATAAAATGTTTCATTTTGCAGGGAGCTTAAACAATAGAAGTGCAGAAAATAGGGCCGCTATGTCCTTTACATTTTTTGCCATTCTGCATTGTGGTATAAAAATAATTATAAAGTTCTTAGTACCCTGAAAGAAACATCTACGTAGCCCATAGCTTTCATCTTTAAAGGAGATTGATATAACATCAGGTGCTTAAGTACTGTGTATGGCAGGGGCATACTGTTTTCATAACGTAACATGTATGCTGCATAAAATGAACTTATATTACACGTGTTGTTTGCAAAGCTAATGTACCTTATTAACATTGGCACAGGGGGTAAGGGAGGGGGCGGCGAGGGGGCTTGAGCCTCTCAGTATTGAGTCCTGCCCTTCACAGGCTCCAGCATACGGTAGCTGCCATGTAACCAACGTCCATATATGTTTATATAAAGAAACTCCTCCACATTTTATTGCTACTCACTCCCCACCCCTAAGTCTTCCCAATGCAAATTTGCAGGCGACTCCACGGCTTACTAAAGGTATAGAAAGTTCACTACTGAAGCTCTTCGCTATGTAGAGAGAGAGAGAGATATGAATCTTTCTTTCAAAGTATGTTTCCAGCATTGCACCCACTAGATATTGATATACTGCATGTAGTACGATGAACCGCCAGCTACGAATATAATGTAGTACACTGCACTACTAGATACCAGTACACGGCAATGTACTACACTATCACGAACGAAAATACTGTAGCGCAATGCACTGCCAGTAACCAGTCTACCTATAGTGCTAGGTATGAATACAAAGCGCTTCACTACCAAGAATGAATACCTATATTGTAGTGCACTGCACCATCAGTATACTGTACTACGAGGTTCTCATATACGAAAGAATACCAGTAGCGCAGATAATGCAGTACACTAACAAAACACACCTGGCTACAGAGCGTGTCCTTTCGCATGTGAACTACTAAGCGCTGTGACAGAGAAGCTCTGCAGCAACTGCGAGCAAAAAGACACCGAACAACCTCTCCCCACCAGGTGCACCCTCTGACTGCTCTTGGGTCGCTGCGCTTTGGCACTTAGCTGCTTTAAGCATCCACAACTGATTTTTTTTTTTGTTCTATCAACTTTTATAGACGGCTGCATCCTTAAAGACTACACTCATCTTGATTGTCTGGCTGAGCCGTGTCTTTTAACTACTCGGTATGCAACGAAATATTGCTTGTATGAAAGACGAGAAACACTACATTGCTGCAGGTCATAGGGTCACAGAGAACATTATCTACAATTCGTCTCACGTCACAGAATGCGAAGAATCAAACAGACACTTTATACTTACAATGACAGTAGCGTTAGTAATGCCTTCAATAATATGGTTAAATATTATATTAAAGGCTCTATATACGTTTATTTTTACTCTTAGACACTACTCTGACGATTTTATTTCGATAACCTGCTCACTGGATATTCAACAGCATGCTATATCTCGCGTAGGTCGATCTGCTAGCAAATTATCTCGTCTGTGTACAGTAGGTCGACTTGATCGTGGGTCATCACACCAGAGGGTTCAACCTTATACGGCAGGGTACCGCACGTGTGTATAGATACTATAGACCTTACTGTACAGTAGGCTGCTGTCAAGTGTGGGTCGACATAACATCTCCCTACCACACGTGATAATTTGCCTAACTGCATGCTTTTGTACGCGTTGAATGACCTAAATTCATGCTGTCACTAGCTTTTGACGACCTTCATTCTTGCTGTCACACACGTTGAACTGCCCTAATTCATGCAGTTGTACACGTTGAATGGCGTTAATCATGCTGCCCCACACATTGACGACCTTAATTCATGCTGTCGTACGTGTTGAACGGCCTTAATTCATGCTGTCACACGCGTTGAACAGCCTTAATTCATGCTTTAATTCATGCTCTGGTAAGCGTTGAATGACCTTAATTCATGCATGATCACGCACGCTTTTGACGACCCTAATTCATGCTGTTGCACGCTTTGAATGGCTTTAATTGATGCTGTCGCAAGCTTCTATCGCCCTTTATTCACGTCACCACATGCTTCTATCAACCTTAATTCAGGCTTTCCAATGATCATATCAACCTCAATTCACGCTTTCGTACGCTTCTATCGACTTTAATTACCACCGCCGAAAAGGTTATGAATCTGTCGTGTTTATCTGTTTGTTTGTCTCTCTGTCTGTCACCAAGATAACTCAAAAAGTATTGACGGATCATTACAATATTTTTGCAGGGATTGTTTGGCATGTTAGCAGTAACAATTGATCAAATTTTTGTGAAGATCCGCTCAACCGTTTGTTTGCCTATTTTTTCTAAGCTGTATTACTGAAAACAATCATGACAGATTTTTATTAAATTGGCACAAGTCGTTAGGTATGTTTCCAAAAGTAAACGAACAAAATTTTTGTGATGATTTACTGATAGTGTCGAGGATTGAATACTGTTCACCTCTTTGGATGCCAAGCAAACGGAAAGACTTTAGAGCGCCTCGAGGCTATCCAGAGATCGTTCACTGCCAAAATCCGAGGCATGAAAGATTTAAACTATCACGAAATACTGGCTCAACTTCAAATGAACTCAATTCAAAGGAGATTCGAGCGCTTTACGATCATATATATTTGGAAAATTCTAGAAGGAATTACTGTCAATGTGAAGGGGCGAATCCAGGCCAGACACTCAAACCGTATTGGTCGCACTTGTGAGGTGCGCATTCCCATCAAAACTGGTGGTGGTGCGATAGCCACAAAGTATTCTAATAGTTTCGTGGTCCGAGGGGCGAGATTATTCAACAAAATGCCTCGTCACATTCGAAATGTCACCGGTACAGAGACTGNTCATATATATTTGGAAAATTCTAGAAGGAATTACTGTCAACGTCAATGGGCGAATCCAGGCCAGACACTCAAACCGTATTGGTCGCACTTGTGAGGTGCGCATTCCGATCAAAACTGGTGGTGATGCGATAGCCACGAAGTATTCTAATAGTTTTGTGGTCCGAGGGGCGAGATTATTCAACAAAATGCCTCGTCACATTCGAAATGTCGCCGATACAGAGACTGCGTAGTTTAAAAACTTACGTGACGCATACATACTGAAAGTGCCAGATAAACCTACTGCAACGGCTGCGTGAACTATGGGGATAACTCGCTGTTAGTCACCCAGCTGGTCCCGGACTGCAGCATCACCTTTGCACAAGATAGGTGGCGTGCATAACGTCACCTGGACCTCGTCCAAAAATCATCAAGGTATCTGTTTTTTTTTTCGTTCGTTAGCCGTTATGTTTTGATTTATGCTAGATAGCAAAATAACCCAAAAGTTATTATCAGATATTTATGAAATTTACAGGAATTGTTAGTAATGTTAGAAAATATAAATTATTAAATCCTTGTGATGATCGGTTGATCTGTTTGCGTGTTTGTCAGAATCTTTGTGAGCAGCATGACTCATAGTTATCAACGGATCTTCAACAAAACTACTGAAGCCTTAATTACTGTCAGAAGGCACAAATGATTAGATTTTACTGTTTATGCAAATAAAATTATGGTTTCAAAGCTAATTTGAATTTTTCGGTACCGCTGCCTTGCTTGGCGGAGGTATGCGCTCTCAGAGTGCTCTAATTCACGCTGTCACGCACTGCTATCGACCTTAATAATCCACGCTGTCCTACGCTTCTGTCGACAATGCAGTAGGATGTCACATGCGTAGTAGAAATTTACAGTATTTTGGAGCAATTGAAAGTCGATATTACAGTAAACTGCAGCATACGTAAGGAACGCGAAGCAGTGATACCCCCCATCTTCCTATTCTCAGAGTGGGCAAAGCATGATACAAAAAATATCGATAGGTATCGCTAGGTACATAGACCGTTTAGTGCGAGTTCGCGTTTGCAAACTCCTGCAGTATTCAATTTTCATTAAATTGACATTGCGAGCAGCTTGAAAACGATCAGGATAGCAAAACAAAAGTGAATAAATAAGCTCGGAGTTGAACTTCGTACGTGCTGTATCTTGAAGGAGAGCACTGATGTGCCAAATTTGCATAGGGATTATGTTCGAGAGAAAATTCCCTTGTTTTGGACGCCATTCAGGCTAGCTTTCTGCACACAACACCTTGCATCCAAAGCTCATCGAACCTAGTAACAGGATCTAGAGCAAGTTCGATTGGCCTTCGATGCTCGATGCTTCAGATACTTCTAGATGAGCCCTTGTTACGACCTGTTGATTTGAGTTTTCAGCATTGACCCGTTATTGGTTGCTGTTGAGCCTTCTATAAACTCAATCTGGCTACATTACGTTACATTATCCATATATTTCAGCCTGTTCAACGTAACCGTGTTGCCTCCAACACTTGCAACATGGCCTAAAGTTACAAAGTCAAAGCTTCTGTTTGAAGGATCGGCGAAGTCAAGCCTCGAGGCTCGAAGGCATAATTAGGGCCCACAATCGAATGTGCCTTTAGTTGTATCAGGACAGTGAGGCACATCGATGCTATCGCTTGAGAAATAGAGTTCGACACGGAGCATTTTGAGCCACTTAGGTCTTCCTACCAGGCTCATCTTCAAACTGTCCCTGACACCAATAGAAAGACCAGACTATTACTCGGGATTGTACACGTAAACCCAGTATACATTGGGCTACTCATCGGTACTTTCGTTTTTTGTATCAAGTCTGTTATTGTCTACCAACGTTACCGACGGATATCGCGCTGAGATGTAGCCCTTACAGTTATATTTTTTTTTACAGAAGAAACATGCACTAGAACTAAAAATACAGAATCTTCTAAAGTGCATATGAAATTACTTTCACTGCACTAGCGCCGAAATTGGATTACGTTTGGCGACCTGATTTAACTTCTTTTTTTTTTAACTGAAGCCTTATTTACACTTCATATTCAATTGGAACGGCGGCTTTTTTGCGTTCAATAAACAGCGTTATAGCCAATTTTCTACGCGAGAGAAACTGTTTGTGCTTGACGACAACATTTTACAGTATTTCGCAGCTCAAGTAGCTGCCAGTCATGAGCGGGAGATTGGATGAACTGAATCGAAGAAAATACTGTCTCATGCTTTAGAAAACAGCCTACCATGGCATGAAGTCTCACACTCAAATACTTCGACTCGTCGATGTGATGTAAATTCGCTATGTGCGGTCACGGCTAAGTTTTATTTTAATCCTCTTGAGTCCATCCGTTACACTCTTTGCTTCCTGGTGGCATCGATGTCAATGGTGTGACGGAAATACCAGCTGTTGTGAAGAAGTGTTTCTCAAACTTTTATCGATTGTCCACCTGTACTATCTGATATTGTTTGCGTTAATCTTGAGAAGAATAATATAGAGCAAAGATTTTGGATGGCAGTAGTAGGTCTGCATTGCTGGAGGGAGCTAAGAGTCTTAAGGATAGCGAGAGAGCAATGTTTACTTTAATCGCAATCTCACCTACGCGCAGAGGAAGGATTTGATGTCACGTCGAGAAGCATAGAGATCGCAAAAGAGCAACACAAAAAACGATTATTGAAACTATGGAATTACTCAGTTTTTCAATGGCAGGAACTATTATGATTCAATAAAGTTTGGTTTTAGTATTGTGATGACTATTAGGTGGGTTATGTTCGGTGGCCTCGGATCAAGACAATGCTAAAAGCGGAAACTCTCTAAAGTAAGCTAGGTCAAGAAGAACTTCCGAAAATATGGCAGCAGAAGTCCGGATTAGCTGAAACTTGACTGGCGTGATGCGTTGTAGAAGTCCAGCTCAGCTGGTTCGTTATCATTAGATATTTCTATCACAAAACAAGCGTGAAAGATTTTCGTTAGAATGATCAATCAAGCAAAATAATTTGTTCTTGTTCTTATTTCTAGTAAAATATTATACATAAAGTAAACCGTATAGGGTATTCAGACTGTAAGTCGATAAAGCAAATCTCCTAAATGCGTCTTTTTGTGGCCACGTTCGTAATCAGAATCACCGTGCTCATGTTCATCGTGATCACTGATGAACACAAGAACGGCCAACAATTTTGTAAACAAACCAAAGACGCCATGTCAGTTTTCGAAAAACTATTTTTTTATTGTATTTTTACGAAAAATGGTAGGGAATGGATTTTTCATGAGCCTTTATTATTTTGAAGCCAATGCATAACTGACCTAGAAGTATTTAAAGCATTTTGAACATACACAGGCATAAAAGTAAGGAAACTACAATTCTGGAAGTCATTATTACAAACAATCATCAAAACATTATTCAATTTATCAGCGCTCATTCCAGTTCGCTCTAATTTTCCTGAAAAATTAGCGGTATTGGATTCTTAGTTGTTATTCCGGCTAGCGCCCATTCCAAGTAACGCGCTTTCCATTAACGCTTCTTCCAATAGTGCTCGTTCAGTTAGCGTATATTCACTCCCCTACTCTCGGCTCATGGCTGCTCAGCCATAGATTCGTCGATATGATGCCATTAAAGATGTCACTTTTTCATACTAATTTGTCGTGAGTTTTCTCTTTACGCTCTCTGCTTCCTGAATGCCACGAATGATAATTAAGCATTTGCACTTGTTTATCTTCTCCTTCTCCCGTATCTCTTTCATTATCAACATCCTATGCAGTTCACGATCCGAAACAGAATCGGAGAGACCGCCAGAAGAGGAAGAAACGCCAGCTACAGGGGGAGAATTTGACTCGACCTTGCTAGCAAGGTTCTGAACAGTTTTGCTCAGCTCCTTGACCGTCTGAAAGAGTTGCTTGAATGCAAAAGCACCAACAGATATAAATTGAGAAACTGTTCGATTTGTGCGTTATTTAGATACAAATGGGTCAACGGAAGAATTTGTCTTATGCAAAAACGTACCATGCTGTTCCTAAATGGACGAATTATTCTGCACAATATAAACTTTTTAATAAAACTGTGAGTATTGCCGAAGTATATTGACTATTTTCTACTGGAAGCTGAGAAGGAAAAATTTTTCTTGAATGAAAATGTTAATTCATCCGTAAAGGGCCACCATGCGATGGCAAAATATGTATTACTCATGTTGACCAGCCACTATGTGGTGGCAAAACTTGTGTTATTAAAAGTTATGCATATCGATTCAAAGATATGTTGTTGTGGGTTGCCCCCTGTAGCTGGCGTTTCTTCCTCTTCTGGCGGTCTCTCCGATTCTGTTTCGGATCGTGAACTGCATAGAATGTTGATTAGAGTAAAGAGTATATTAGCTGCTGCGATGCGATGCGATGAAGTTGAAGGACTATCCTTGGCATCGGATAACACCTTCTTCGGAGGGTCATAGTCAACTCTCATCAGACATCCTTCAGTCGGCGCTCCCTTTCCATCCACATGACATAAATTTCTCTATTCTTCTCATCCAAGTTCTCTCTTCTCAAAAACAAGTTGCACGTTTCATTGGTTCTAATCCTAAAAAATGATAGTGACGTCCTCTTGGCATTCAGAGCAGCACACACAATCAGAAAGTGGTAAAGATCTTCGTCCTTTTGCTGGCAAAGCTTGCACAAACCATCCTCCTCCAGCTCCTCTTCCTTCCCTGCAAAGGCAAGCAGTTTGCACGGGCTCTGAAGTAAACAACAGACTGGGGGCAGTGATGGGCACTTAATACATCAAAGTATTTAAATACTAAATACACCCATAAAATGTAGTTAAATACTAAATACTAAATACATTTTTGAGATGTATTTAAATACTAAATACCTAAATACATAAATGTATTTAAATACTTCAGTAAATACATTCATTTTTTTTTCTTTTTGGGCACCAATAGGCACAAACTTAGGTGTATTTTCGGTGTTCATGAATTATTGCATATTGATATTGATATACTAGCACAATATGCGACATTCTGCAAGAGTCGTAAGTAATACTCTTAGAGTGTGAATAATATAAAAAAATCAGTGGCGAGAGCTTCCAATTTGACACCTGCTATCACTTCACTAATTGATTTAGCAAGTTGCAGGTTCCTGGATTGCTTATGGTCATTGAAAAATAAATCAGCAGTTCACTGAAATGATTCAAGCAGACAGAAATAAGGTTTGTAGGATCGAAATACCGTCGTGTTTTACGGATGTTTTCCCTCCAT
>LQNS02278163.1:4439557-4463433 GCA_001587735.2 Parhyale hawaiensis
AATAGATAGTACATAAGAGCTAATAATTGCAGACCTATTTATATATACACAATAATAATTATGCAGGTGTATGCTTTTACTTCTCATACACAGTTGTTCTGTGCTCAGGTGCAAGTGCTGGGTGTACGCTGGCTATGCCGAGCGTTCTCCTCGGACCTCCATGCTGACGCAGCCCCTCCAAAGTACCTCGTATCTGGTGATGCTCTATCAAGGTAGTACCTGCATGCTTCAACCATTTATGATGCTGATCTGTTCTCAATTTGAAGGGAAACGAGAGCCGGCGGAGAGACTGAGTCTGAGTATAAAGTAGCTAGAGGGGTTAAGGTACCTAACGTCCGAGTCACACTCATTGATGCGAACAGTATCAGTCAGGTTGGGATAGATAGCCTAACAGCTCCCACTCTTAAAAGTCTATTTTAAAATATTTCGTGAATTTATCCAAGATTTCAAGTTCCAAATGACCAGTGAAGAAGATGTCAGGGCTAGTGGATGAAGAATTAGCAACAATAGGTACACTGTCTGGCAGTAGTTCCTTTTTTTATTTATCCAGGTTACACATAAAGTCGTTGGACTAAATAGAAATGAATTATTAAATGCAAGAAGTTGTAAAATAGCGCATTGAACCAGTCTGAATGTTAATTTATAGACCTGGGAATTGATTTAAAAGACGACTTTCTACCTAATAAGGTCCACTTAACACGAATTAGCTACCGTAGGTACCACATCCTACAGGTTTCGACAGACACACGAAGCTTTTCCTGGGGTATTTTGGCCCTTTCCCTCTGAGAGCATTACAATTCTCTAATGAACGCAGCCTACCTGTGCCTTCAGCATCGACCCCATACGGAAATCCATTGGGTTTAAGTCTGGCAATGAAGAAGGCCACACTTTCTTGTTTCAAAACCTCGAAAAATGATGTTATTCCTTTTTTTTTTTTTGAGTTGTGGGAAGGCGTTCCAGCTTGTTGTATGGTGAGAAGCTGATCTTTGAAGTGTTTCTTCATCTCGTGAATACTGAAACGAAAATATCCTCAATGTAGCTCTTGATGTTGATTTTCACGCCCTCTTTCGTGAAGATCGGGATTTTCAAGTCTTTGAGATTGCAGCTCACAAAGTGACAGGGGATTTTTTTGACGGCGATCAACAGTTTTCACAGAATCTGTAATATCCTTCGAACTCTTTGCTAACACACTGTCATTTTGACGATGTAATTAGTCATCGACTTTGAAAGTATTTTTCGTCATTAAAAATTGATTGATCCTGTTCGTGCGACATTCTTTAGCGCTCTGAAGAGAATTTTTGCTCTGTCAAGTCGTTTCCACTTTTTAAGAGGAGAGAGCTGTCGATGCCTCCTCGGCTGGAAATCATTTCAAACTATCTTTCTCAATGAGCGCATTGTTCACATTCATCTCTTATCCACCTTTCGATTGGACCTCTTTGGGTTTTGCCTGGCTCTCTTACGCACGACCTTAACAATCTTCTTGGTGCGAACAGTTCGAGGTCTCCCACTTCTTGGACGATCCTCAGAAGTGCAAAGTTCACCCACTAAATTTCCTGACAGCACCCATCCTGTCTTAGGCTAGCCTTTGGGGAGCAGCTCCCACAGGGGGTGTAAAGGTTACCTTAGCCATTAGCTAGGCCTTCGGGACGTCTGTCTTTCGTGCCCACTTTGCTTCCTTTCTGATTTCGTACTACTGATCTTATTTTCATCTGTTCTTACTCCTCTTTCCTGACTTGCTGTACCCATGTGCCTTGGTCCACCTTCGTGCATGGGTTCCACATTTTTGTCGACATACTACATGTCTTTTCCTCTTTTGAATCACCATAGTTATGTCTAGGGAGTCTTAAACATCTAATAACATTCATAAATTATGTCTTGACAGCATTATAAATAGTCGACTTGACAATATTCAAGCAGAGTTGTGGAGTCAGATGGTTCAAGTCCGACTCCTACTCCTGGCCCTGGAAGATTTTCCGACAATGCAATCCTGCCTTCTTGGCCTAAATGTTCTCAGAATTGGTCTTTTCTTCATGCCCACTTTTTTACCTTCTCATACTCGTACTGTTGATGCTTTATTCTTTTCTTCTTCCTCTTTTTTCCCGACTTGCTGTTCTCATGCGCATTGATTCTGTGCAGGAACGTCTTTGAGCGCGGGTTTTACGTTTCTATCAGCTTAGCCTACTGTATGGCTATTCCTGCTTGCTTCCTTCATCCCTTTTAACGCGATTGGATTATATATGTCCCAGTATTTTCATCTCATTTCATATTTAAAGTTGCTTTTTTTATTTATTTCACCAAAGGAGAGTTTATTTCAAATACGTATGTAATAAAGCTACTGTACCTAGTTTTGAACCGCTAGCCACTCGTAATATCTAATTTTGAAAGAAAATGAAAATAGCTATTCATTCTAAGTGAGTGCATTGTTATTTTCAACAAACGTTTTTTAGTGGCATTTTCATTAGCTACCCAAATTAGGAAAAAGTATATTCGGATGCGTTTACAAACTTCTGGAGTTTAGAGGTGGGTTACATACGTCCCTCTATCAATGACGACGGACTACTAATGGGATATATGTCCCAGTTCAAAAATACGGAAAATGTATGAAGAAAACACTGCCAGCCTTGTAAGAGCATCCAATACTATCCCAATCGACCCTGTAACATGCTAGAACGTTCCTGGATTTAGCAGGAAAAATTTCGGGTCGAAGAGGTTAAGAGATCGCCTTTGCGGTGGAAAAAGAGGTTTGAATTACTCAATAGTTATAACTTTAACTAACTACACTATTACTATTTTTTTCTATGTGTGTGCCCATGCTGACCTCTTTCCCTCAATGTTACAGGATGATTTTTATGAGACCTGCATACCAGCAAACTTATGTATGCGTGAATGGTTGTAATTCAGGTTTATTGAATCTACTTAGTACTTGTTCTGACCAGTTCAATTATTTTCATTTATATGCGTTGTCAAGTTGTAATTCTTATCTTGTTGTACTTGGCTGTTATGTGCATGAGGTATCTATAACATCCGCGTCTGAATTTGTAACATCTAGGCCCTATACGGTAGCTACAGTTGGTTTTATTCACAAATTGTACCTTACTAGCTAGCTTCCAGCTGGTGACCAGGTCTGTCTCTCTATTGTTTACAATTGAATATTAGGCTACATATGCCCATGTAGTTTAGCTGTTAATATCTTTTGGGGAGTGCGCCTTCTTATGCAAACATTCTATTAGCTAGGTACTGAGTTTGTCGCTTTGAGTCACTTATTTGCATAAGGCAAACTCTTACCATATTTATGTTTAATGTATATATCACATACTTTTTTTCTCATAATTGCACTTTCTTGCAGAGTGCGAATTCTCAACGTATTCGAACCTTGCACGCTACAGCTGGGTGACCGGAATTACTACACCATCAGGGATACAGACTCTCTGCTATCTCGCACCCAGTGGCAGCGTGTCAAGGGCTCGTACACGAAGGACAGTGGCACCTTGCAAGGTATGTGTTGGTGCCATTGTGGCACTCACGGGTGACACTTGATCACTACCTTCTTGTTGTAGTTGACATACCGTATGTGTACTAGCTAAAACTAAGTCTATATGGTAGGTACCTATTAATATATTTCACGGTAGGTAGGCTAACTAGGGGTTTGTTTTCGGAATTATTATCCCCCGCGAGCGAAGCGAAGAGCGGTGATAATGATTTCGTTGAATATTTAAGTTTTTATATTTATTTATTTGTTTGTCTCTCCACCCAGTAAGTAGTTGAAGGAGTTGAGCAATGTTCATAATTTTTTGCTGGGAGTCTGGTGGGCTGTCCTCGATGTGATCCACACCAAAAAACTAGGATTCCCTGGCCGTTGAAAATGACGGCGATGAAATTTCCTCCCACCGTGGGTGATGGTCTTACGCCACGAGGCGTTTTAGTTTTCCATTTGGGTCAAACAATTTTGCAATTCTAGATTTTTAACCGAGACGCTTATATTTGTGTGTCACTACATGATTTCCCTGTAAAATATTCATACCTAGCTTCTTGCTGTGTGAGAGGTTCAGAATAGCTAGTACCTTTCTTAAGGCATTTAGACATCACCAGAAATTGACTTTCAACTTCTATCGCCCTCAGAATTCCTTAGCATTCCTAGATCAGAGCGAGGTGTTGGCAGGGCCAGGGCGTGTAAAAAAGAAGGCGCTGCTGCCGCTGACTGCAACTACACGTCCTCGCTGGAGACGAGCACCAGCTGCACGTCCTCTCAGGGAGAGCTGAGCGGGTGTCCGGGCGTTGCCGCTACTGCACCGTCTGCATCCAGTGCAGAAGCGCCTCCTATAGAAGGCGTCTCGTGTCCAGCTCCTACTAACATCTGTGCAGTCGGGACCGATCCCCAAGCAAATATTGGTCGTTCATGCAAAGATTCTCTTCATTGTCCTTCCTCCATGACTCTTCCTCTAGTAGACGCTGTACAGCATAGCAATTGTAATACTGCGGAGCAGTGTAGTTCTAGCAACAGGTTAGAAGAAAAGTGTAGCAGTGAGAACAGCTCTCCAGACAAGTGTTGTAGCGCGAACTCTGCAACAAAGTGCGGTGAAAACGGTTCTGGTGAAGTGTGTAGTAGTGTGAATGGTTGTCTTGGAGAACTGGGCCTTGAAAAGAACTCCACTAAGGGCAGTGAGGTTGACCGTCAGAAGGCTCCGGAGCACTGCTCCCTTCCTGGTGACAACATTAATGGAGAGAAGACAGTGCCCACCTCCATTAACACCAATGGGCCGATTAGCATCTCGCCACTTCCTGGTGACCAGCACGTTAATGCGTGCCCAGCTGAACCCTGCAGTGTGTCCCCCAGTGCTACAGATCCCTGCGACTCCACTCGTGCCCCTTTGGGTGAGTTTTTTTCTGTGGGTGTGTAATAAGAAGTAGGCTACTATTATTATTATGAAATCACACCAGGCTGGCGACGTAGGAACGGAGAAACTCCATGAGGTTAACAAACCCCCACGCAACCAGCCTAGCGGGTGGAGAAAACAAAAAGAATGAAAAAAAGAAGATCCGAGATCACAGAACAGCTCTGTGTACAGATCGTTTAAAGCTGCCAATACCAGCGCCAGCAAAGACAGAGCCATCAAGACCATTCCANTCCACACACGATGGAAAAAACGAACGGGAATACTGGCGTGACGGTTCCAAGGCAAACTCATGAAGAGCATGAGTCCGCCGAGTACCTATACCTCACTCGAACAAATGAATCTGGAAGAAACTCAGACAGTGGATGACTGGGGCAGTTATAGATTTTATACAAAAAAGAGACTCCACCAACTCTGCGACGATGCGCCAGATCACATGCGTAGACGTCGGCATATCTCATGCCGGGGCTACACTATGCATTCGCACTCACAACCTGATACGAGGATGTGCGTGTTGTGACGTAGTGTGGTTCCGAAATTAGGTTCCATTTCCCCCATCAGTAAATGTGGTGGATCAGTTTTGGGTCGTAAAGCTAAGCGTCGAGTTAATTGTAGGTAGCTACGCTTGTGTGATTTGAATTATAGGGTAACATGTCAAATACCCGTCCACCATGCTAGTAGCCGTCCACTTGGGTTTAAAAACTTCCTCTGTGAAAACTAGCAGTGCTAGAGAGCCGTACATAGTCTTAAATTGTAGGGTACTACTTAGCCTACAGTTTATGCCTATGTACGGCTTTCTGGCACTGTTAGTTCTCACAAAGGAAGTTTTTCAAGCCAAATGGACGGCTACTAGCATGGTGGACGGGTACTAGACATGTTACCCTACGAGACTTTCGCCATGATATAGACGAAGCGTCTGCAGCATTGGCCTCAGCTCTTTTCCTGTCTTTGCCAATCATTACTAGGTACCTACAGTATCAAGCCTTTTCTCTTAAATTGTAATGCTGCTTCTGCTGATGGGGCTCCTACGTTTGACTCGCTGCCTTTTTACTCCTTGAGGAAACCATTTGGCCGTTAGACTATTCATGTTGCTCAGTAGTAGGCAATATTCCACACTGACTGATTTTCACTTGGCACATTAATGGATAGTTTACTGCTACTGCAGTAGGTATAATGTGTAACTCACTGCCTTGCGATGTAAAGTGGCTATTCCTGCAAAGCTTGATTTGTTTAGCTGCTACTCTAGCCTAAGGAATTAAACTTTAGCTATTGTGTAACTTGCGATGTGCAGTGAGCAGCGATGCCGAGTTTGTGGACGACAGTGACGAAAAAATGGACGACACCACTTCGGTCAGCAGCGGAACTTCTACCTCATCTTTAGGTAGGGCAGCTGTGGTACCTGGGGCCGTAGGTACCTCGACTCTGTCAGCTGATGATATCGATTCGCTTAGTCAGCAGCAGTGTGCGCTTATGACTGAACTCTTAGCTTTTCTATGATGTTAGGTACTTCTCTTGTGCTTTTTGGCGTTTGTGTATTTTAAAACGTGCACTTTTGCTTGTATTTTTTTTGTTGTATTGATGTTCTGTTTGTTTCTCTTAGGTTTCCTATGTTGTATTGGTAGATATGGTAGTAGCTACTTCCAAAACCCCGTTAGTTGTTAGTTTAGTTCGGCGCGATATAGGCACTGTGCCACTGAAGCGCTAGTAAAACCTCTACTGCTGCTGCTACTTAGTTGTTAGTTTCTATAGCTACTACGCCCCCTGATAACTGTACAAGTGTGTGACCCCATAGCAGCTTCCATTTAAAAGTGTGGTGATGTTATCTAGTCGTTTTCCCTTCAGGGGGATATAGGATGGGCCATAGGGTTAGGTTCGCCCATCCCATGTTCTGGGGCGCGGCGACCCCAGGGGGGCTCGTGTAGGTTACCTGTGCTATTAGCTAGGCCTTCGGGACGTCTGTCTTTCATGCAAACTTTGCTTTCTCCATTTGCATGCTCCTACTTGCTCATGCATTACCTATTCTGTACTTACCTACTCTTCTTTCCCGACTTGCCGTTCCCATGCGCGTTAAACCTGTGCGGTAACACCATCGTGCATGGGTTCCCAGTTTCTATCGACATACTAGCCTATATGTCCCTTATTCTTCCCTCTGTGATGACGTTCCGCTCGGAACCGAGGCCTGAACCTTCTGACCATAACTGTGTTGCTAGTCTTTGCTTCTGATACGGCGGGAAAACCTGATGCTAATTTTCATTGGTAAATGTGACATTTTGTGTTCACTGCTATGCAGTCTTCTTGCTCAAGGCGCTACTATAGTAAATTAAACCCAGGAGGTCAGCTTTTTGTGATGCTGGTGGGAGAATGACACCATCTTCGCTTGGAGGCACGCAGGAGTGACGTCATCATGAGGCTTAATTATGCAAGCGCGTTATTATGCTAACAATATTCTAACTTGAGCAAAGTTTCTATAGCAATTTCTCGTCACGGCTTCATCAGACAATTTCGTTTTGATTTGTTACCGTTTTCGTCAGTGTAGTTTTCGTCAGGTTATGGAAAGCCGGCGGCAGTCGTCGGCCATCTTGACGAGCATCTGCTGCATAGGCCTACTTTGTATTGGTGGAAAGGCTACAGTAATATTACTACTCTCGTGTTGCTTGTCTGTAGGAGGAGCCAGTGGAAGCTGCAAGCGTGCCAAAAATAGAGGTCCCGCCCTCATGACCAAAATGCTCAAGAAGAAAAAACTCCGTCCTTCTAAACGCCTGGCCAACGCCAATGCTGCGGAGCCTCCGAAGCCCGCCGCTGGGGACCGAGTTGTTGTCGAGACCCTCATGACGGCCAGCTTTGCGGATGTTGTGTGGCAGGTAGGATGTTGCTGCACTCATGAAACCCCTATTGTGTTACACTAGTGTACTGAACATGCATTGTAATAGAACTACATGTATTGTATGAATACCTTCCTACGGGGAGAATTACATGATTTTGATTTGATTTGGTACTGTTGGATAGCCAATTAGGATGTTGTCTAGGATTTATAACTACCATCTGTACAGATGCTATGTGGCACGTAACTAGCATGTTACTTCCTCCATAAAATCCAGCTCTGTAAGGTTACGGTAGGTGGATGCCCAGCCCAGATCCGTGGTATTGCATCTAATTGCAGGCATTTACACGTCAAAACTTTGGGTAGTACGGTATGTCACTGTCCTCTTTCTTGTGAGGAGCTGTGCATTATTTGTTCAGTATTGTGTTAGCTGTAGAATTTGATAGGCAATTGGTGGGATTCGTGAATGTTGTGCTTGGTAGGGAAGGTGCCTCGGATTACAACCACTCATCAGAATTGGCAATCCAGTTAGCTTTATCGTCCCTGGAACTTTAATTGTGAGCTTTCGATTCGCCTCTTCAGTTCGAATTTGAAGCGTTAATGTCGATCAGTTTTACTCATGGTGGCCGAAAACTTCATTCTTCTTCGAAGCTTGAGCTTTTGGTCGTCTTGAGCATACCAAATAGTTTGCGATTAATTTTTGATGCTCGATGCAAAATGACGTATCAAATGCTCTGGTCTGATGGTTTATAGGCAAGTTAAAGTTAGCTTAGCTCAATGGAATTGGGCTAATCACACACGCATTTAAACTTTTGTCATAACTGTTCCAGGATGGTTCGGTGGAGGTAGGCATTCCCTCCACACAACTGTATCCCATACATCACTTGGATGACCAGGAGTTCTTTCCTGGAGACTTTGTGGTGCGGCAGGCCTCCTCTACCTCTGCTGGTAAGTCTTTTTATTATATGTTGTCTAGTATGGTGCGGTAGGCCTCCTCTACCTCTGCTGGTAAGTCTTTTTATTATATGTTGTCTAGTATGGTGCGGCAGGCCTCCTCTACCTCTGCTGGTAAGTCTTTCTATTAGTTATATTTTCTCTAGTATGGTGCGGTAGGCTTTCTCTACCTCTGCTGGCAAGTCTTTTTATTATATGTTGTCTAGTATGGTGCGGTAGGCTTCCTCTACCTCTGTTGGGCGAAAAACTCATCCAAAATTGATCTCTCGCGACCCTGAACTCCTTTTGTATGATTCCCGTAATCGTTCGTATGTCGGCCCCGTGCTCCCCATCCGCCAGGTGAGGTTGAAGGCCTCTCAAGGTTGGCACCGTCCTCGCCGTGCTGAAAATATGGGGACTTGTGGTGGGGGCCTGCTGGAGAGCTGCGGAGACCAGCTACAGTAAGGACACTGGAGCCCTACCGGCCCCGCTGGCCTGAAAGGGATGAAGTCCTCAGATTTTCATTACGTAGCTTCGAGTCTTATTTGTTTTCGCTGTACCGAGACTGCCAAATTTTTTTTGAAAGACTTCTGCCGATCACAAAATCAACCAAGCGGAATTGGATCCAATCACTGCTGAGCCAGTAATTGAAGTTGAGATAAGAAAAATGTATTGGCAGCCATCACACAGCTTTGTGCAGTGGGCTGACAAATCTAAATTTGCAACTTGCGAGCCTATTGACCATGTGGATGGTCTCTGAAATTCCAATTTGTTGCAACGCAAGCACATTGTTATTGCAGTTGCAGCATTGAAATGAGGTTATTTGCGAGCGAGGAGAAGCTTTGTGGGTCCGGCGTGAGGCGGCGGGTGTATTGCTAGCTGCGCTAGTGAAATTTTCCCATACTACTACTGGCAGCCATCACCGAGGTGAAAAAACCTAGGCAAGTTCGTATAATTCAAAATATAACTAGCCTTGATTCAACTTATTTTGTGGGCACACTAATCTCTGAATGAATTTAATGCTAGCTAGTAGCTAAGTTCCATCTATTACTGACAAATCCGTAATTTTGAGGTTATTTCAGTTAATTAGCTATTGTAACTATTATCATCTCCTCTTATTGCGTAGTTTTTTGTGTCAGTGCAATCTGTGACAGCTAATAACCTAGGCAGCCGAGACGGAGTAGCGCTTCTGTGTCACATTTTTGGTGAGCACTGGGCTAAGGATCCCAAAAGCGCTAGTTAATTGCCGTACCATTGATATAGTATTACCGTATTACGACTTATCTTTTGAGTACTCGGTCAACTTGTAACGGACCTCTGTTGTTCTTAAGAAACCTCTTAGCTAATTAAGACCTATTGCAGTTGGTGGATTCAGTCGGAACCCCCAAGGGTTTGGCGAATCGCTGTAGCCGGCGACCCAGAGGTACCAGCGCTTATGCTGTGTACGCTAGGAAAACATTAGCTTCTACTTAGGATCGCCAAAAAATATCTGTATTTTTTCAAATTACAAAAGGGTCGGACAATGCCCACATTGAACTACCGACGAGCTTAACCTCAAACTTATTTATTTAAAAAACATGATTCTATTGCCTCTTGCATTCGTTGGAAAACTCGGCACTTCTTCATTGGCTCTCTTCTCCTATTTATCTTATTCTTCAGTGCATTGACTTTGATATTAAAGTTTTCCTGAAAATCGGTGATCGTAGAACGTTTATACAACAAAAATATTAGCTATTACCTCCGCCAAGAATGTTATGTTTTCGTCGAGTTTGTTCGTTTGTCTCTCTGTTTTTCTGCCTGTCACCAGGATCACTCTAAAAGTTATGGACGGATTTTTATGAAATATACAGCGAGTGTTAGGTGTGTTACAAGGAACAGATAATTTACTTTTCGTGAAGATCCTTTCATCCGTTTGTTTGTTTCTCTGCTTTTTTTTTTCATAGTACCTTAAATCAAAAAGTTATGGACGCATTTTTATGAAATTTACAACTCCGTCAACTCAAGTATATTACAAAGGGTAAACGACTAATCTTTGTGACGATCTATTAGTTCGGTTGTCTTTGTGTTTGATTTTATTTTTGTTAACAAAATAACTCGAAAAGTTTTGAATGGATCTTTATGAAGTTTACAGGAATTGTTAGAAATGTTAAAAGACGTAAAAGATCAAATTTGGGTGATGATCGGTTTGTTCGTGTGTGTTTGGCTAATGTTTGTCAGAAGCATAACTCAAAAATTTATAAACGGATTCTCATGAAATTTGTAAGAATTGTTAGAAATGTGGAAAGACACAAATGAGAAAATTTGGGTGATAATGAGTTTTTCCGTTTGACTAATGGTTTAACGAATCAAGAAAATTACAGAAGCTTTTATTATTGGCAAAAGCTGTGAGTTAAAATAACGGGTAGGACTAGACATCAGCTGATCGAAAAGTCGTGACGCCACATCCCAACCGGCGCTTCTGCCTGTACGTCATCGCGGACCATGCACGCTCTAATTTCGAAGTAAAGGCAGAGCTTTCTACCCACTATGGCTCATATGTAACCGTATATTAATGTTAGAAATGCAACGTGACACTAGGTCCGTGAGATGACTTCTAACTTCCTTTCTGTCCCCAGGAGGTGGGCCGCCGATCGAGGTGACCGACTTTTCTGCGGGGCTCTTGCCTCTCCCACGCGAAGAGACACAGAAGGGACCTTCCGCACGGGCCCTTCTTTCTTCTGTCTTCTTCTCTTTTCGTCCATTGTCTCTTGCCCCCTTAGCACAACGTTGTGGTTCCGGCTGAAGCCGAGTAAATCATCTTAGATCGCTATTGATTGTCTAAGTTTCAGAAATAGCGGGACAATACCAAAATAATAATAATAATAATAAATGACGTCACAGGCAGAAGCGCCGGTCGGGCTCTGACGACACGATTTTTTATCGGCTGATTTCTGGTCCGCCCGTTATTATTAATCCCTGGTCAAAAAGTACAGATAACCAAATTTTGGTGCTGTTAGAGAGTACCTCATAGTTTCAGAACCAATTAGAAATTTTCGTTAACGTTTATTTACTTGGCGGAGATATGCACTCTCAGAGTGTTCTAGTTAATATTTGTTGCGATTTAGTTAACTTCTTTCACCATTAACCGTTCCTGTTGTTGCTGCTGTACAGGTGCCGACGACCCGCACCACTACGGCGTGGTGCAGAAGGTTGACCACGCCGGACGCACGACCTACGTCAAGTGGTTTAGGACCTATACTGCTGGTGCCCATCCCCAGTGAGTGACCTATTCCCGTGTTCTTGTGTGATTTACATCCGTGATACGTAATGTATTATATATACAGGGTTGCAAAGTCAGAGTTAGATATTTTTTGGGAGTAGGAGTCGGAGACTTGGTTATCCCAAGTGTTGGGGGATGGAGTCAGAGTCAGTGAAAATTGGTCTACTGTTTTATGGCAAGGAGTTGAGTGTTTTTGAGCTGCAAGAAGTCTTAGTTTGGAGCTGGTTCCACCCAGGTGTCGGAGTCGCACTTTATCCGTTCGACTGCACAACCCAGATTACATACACTCCTGCTGTAAAAGCACACTCATCGATCGAATCTTCATATGTATTAGGATATGCAAAAACTTTGTTTCAATATTAGTGATTTAAGATTGAAAATAAAATCGATCTCATTCTTTTATCGTATTGTCGTGTCAATTGTGCGTGAGAAATAGTTAGGGATTGAAGCTAAGTGTATATTTTTTGTTAAGCATTGGAATGTTAATAAAGACAACGCATGTATTGCCGATCTTATACTTACATACTCAGATGTTGAGTAGCTACAAGGTGTAGCTATACAGTATGTTACCTTTGATTATGAAAATACAATTTTTCTACTTTATTTTTAAAATCAAGTGTCTAACTTTGAAATATCAATATTAACTAAATGTATGGCTATGTTGCCAATATAAACAGCACTTGTAAAATAAATATTTAGTCATTTGTTAAATTTATCATACAATTTGCTTGTTTACGAGTTTTTTTTACTGTTACCTCAGATTATGCAACAAGTTGATAAAAACGTCATAAAGAAATAAATACAAGTGAACAGGAATATTATTAGTAAACGTCCAAAACTAAGAAATTATAACGAAAACAATTCAAGAAACACTGAAATAAGTGTTCAGTAGGGGTAAATATTACAAGTTAATTTTGAACATGGCAACCTCCATTTTTCCTGATTTTTATAAGGCAATTATCAACAGACTTTGTCAGGTT
Organism: Parhyale hawaiensis; assembly: GCA_001587735.2. Classification (NCBI taxonomy): domain Eukaryota; kingdom Metazoa; phylum Arthropoda; class Malacostraca; order Amphipoda; family Hyalidae; genus Parhyale; species Parhyale hawaiensis. The sequence continues at coordinate 4,452,443 of LQNS02278163.1, forward strand.
TGATATTTCAGATGGTGGAATAGAAATCGAATCTGCAGCTGTTTTTACTGCATTCCACAGGCTCACTTTGCTCGAAAACTGCTGACCACCTTCATAGACCATTTCCTTGAACCATTGCCCAGAGGTTCTCAATGGGATTTAACTCGGGGCAATTCACTGGCCAGGTCTTAATCATTTTTGATTTAATTCCTCCATCCGTAAGCTAGTTAGCAGTGTACTGTGCTTGTTGTGAGGGAGCGGTATCGTGCTGAAATACCAATTTGGATCTGCGTGCGATAGTCTGCTGATCAAGTTGGCTTCAAGAACTGACAGTACCTTTCTGCACTCAATTCAACTCCTGCCAGTTCAAATTGACCAATAAGGGTGTCACCTACTACCTCCGGCCCAAAACATTACACCTCCCCTACCTTGTTGATGCTTAAGCCGTGTCTGTTGAGGTCGTTCATGGAGGACCCATCCAGACGCCCATCTATCTGGACCATCAAGAGTGGCTCTGCATTCGCCAGTTAAATATGACATTGGAGAAATCAATTTTCCTGTTCTCTTCAACCCATTTGACCTTATTTTCTTTGAGTTTTTGTTAGAAGTGGTCGTTTAATTGCCTTTTTCACTTTCTCTAGCTTCTGCCGAACCTCGCATCTTGTCTTTCTGCTTAGTATTGGGTCTCCAGCGTCTTCAAATATCGTCTTACTTGTAGAAAGTTGTTTTCTAGCAATAGAAACCTTCAAATGTCTCATATCCCGAGCAGTCAGTTTCCTCATACAGGCTGTATCTGGGGTTTTCTTGTTGACCTTACCTTCAATTACGTAAGCCTTAACGTGTTCTGTGATCACGCTGTAATTCCTTGGAAACTTTGAGTGTTGTCTTACCGGAAGCCAGTAATGAGGTCACTTAGATCGTTTCTTCAATGGCTAGACCGCTTTTCTTGCCCATGTTGACTAGAGAGTGATGTTGCAAAATCTGGCGTAACAGCAGAACCCTGTGCGATAAGTAAATGTTGCCAAAACGTGGGAAATGGCTCTGTTCTCTTTTTCTCCAATTGTTTTTATAGTTACAACATACCTGTGCACTAACTTACCCTTAACATTTTAAAAGTTTGGCACTTATCTTGAAAAAATTAAATAAGTAAAAAAAATTGTATTTGCATCTGGTAATCAATGGTAACATACTGTAGTCGCTATTCTGACGTCTCTGTGACTGAAATTATTGTACTTGGGCACTTGGGCTAATAGCTGGGACACTTGAGCGGAAGTTGAACTAAAAACGTATCGGTATTGTACACTGTGGCCTTCTACCATCGAGCTCACCATGACAGTGGAGTGGTTACGGTATTGGGTTAGAGCTCTGCACTCATCTAGAGCGGCTCTAAGGTTTGCTCTCATGTTGGGAGGGGAGGAGAGCGAAGTCTTGTGATGTTTGGGATTGCAGCATCAGCGTATCTTCCATTCATAGCCCACTGCGGGGACCTAATCTCCAATGGAAGTCGCAGTATCCTAGTCATGTGAGTCTTCCATCTTTGATGCCAGTGCTCTGACACTCCATGCTCGACTGCAGCCGTGCACTGCTCTGGACCCTAATTGATACCTAGTTATCTATAGTACATACCAATGCATATGTATTTCCTAGTTGGGGATTGCAGTCAAGAAAGTTTGTTCTTTTTTAATAGTATGTCTTTATATTGATCCAAATTCAGAGGATCTACAAAACCTAGGTAGGCTACGAGGAGTGCTGTACTTGGGATATTTGTGCGTTCGAATATCAGAAAATCGCTGCGAAAAGCTTACATTGTGCATATATACTTGTAGTTGTGATTCTGCTATGGAGGATAGTCAGGATACATTGCACGTCCTTTGTGGGAGCGCCGCTTAAGGTACTTCGCACGATAATCAGTAGCCGGTGCTTGTACAGCCTCCTCGGTCCTTGGATTCTGTACCGGATGAACGTACGTTGCACGTGGGGTAAGGAAACTCAGAGTGGATTACAGGATATGTACTGTGATTCTCTTACAATGAACACAGGTTTACGCCGCCTCTAGCTAGTGGGTTAGAGTGTCGCACACTGCTTCAGTGATAGTACGGCGGCGCTGGGCTGAGCTGACTAGGTCTTACTTCCATTTATCGACTACCAGCCCCAGGGCGTGCCTTAACACTCCCGCCTGATCTTAAGTGCGCATGATGCAGATACTCGTGCTGGTACACCTTGTTTCGTTGTCATTTAAAATACATAGTAGCTATTACAAACACGAAGTGCGGCTAATTGGCCGCCATAAAATACAGCCATAATTAGTAACAATCTCTCCAATAACCAGAAGTCTACTTGTATCGAACGTGTCCCAGTCATATCCCAGGTTCGGATTCATTATGATGCGTCTGATGTAAATGCATAAAATATGACGGTAAATGAACAGGGAGACTTCTAATGATCTTTACTACGGTACATTTCATTTTTTGCTTTTCGTTCTGCTCGGAAACGGAGGCTTAAACTTCCTAATTATAACTAACATTCTTTCTTTTTGACAAAGTAACCAGTGATGACACAGTGGAATGAATATTTTCTGGGTGCGTTGTTTTGCAGAGGCGTGCTTAGCTTCATTGCACACACCATATTCTTCGTAGTAGATGTCCATGCTGGAGCTCACCCAAGTTGTACTCTGCCTTAATTATTACAATTTGAGCGCTAATATACATAAATAGTGCGGTAATGCCTTTGGTTAAATTTAATGTGTTGCTACACTTGACATAGTAGCCCTCGAACTTGTCAATTCTAGCGTCCCGCGCTGTGTAGCTTTTTTTTTATTGCAGACGTAGATTGTAGATTTTGAGTCAGTGGCCTTTCAGTCTGGCAATTCCAGTCCTTTTTTTTTTTTTTTACAAACTGCAAAAGCCTTCAGGACTGGAGTATGCGCAGCTCATGACGGAAATTTTGCCTCTGGAAGGGCCTCTGGCCTAAAATTTAAATAAGTGTATAAAGGGCCTTGGTTTAAGGACATAATTAAAACCATTGAAGGCCCGTGCATACGTGTGGTTGCTAACCATTGCCACTCTCCAGGCCGGTGCCCAAAGGAGAAGAGGAGGTGAGTGTGTACGACCTGCGGGACCACCCGGACTTCCGCTACCGGCCGGGCTCTGTTGTCATCCGTGTGGCCAACTTCGACAATGACCAGACGTGCAGTGCTGGCCAGGTGCTCGACAACTGTCCCAGCGGCCAAGTGAGTTCCTCCTACACCAGCTGATGTTGATACTGTTACCTATATACAGTATTTCAGCCCGCGAAGTCTTGGCTACGATGCATTGTTTTCGTTGTATCTGTGTTTCTTTCCTTCCACTCTTCCAAGTGAATCCTCCGATGAGTTTTCTTTTATTGGATTCAATGAAAACGAAATAATGGTAGACTCGTATAGAGACTGTTACCGAGTTTTGCTTCTTTATTTTTTGTAAACTTTTGGAAAAACGTTTGCTCAGTCTTGCTTTTCATTTCACTTGGCAATTAATTTTTATATTGTATACCACATCCATTCTTCACTGTGGTTGGTTTGGAGGTGGGGCGGTCCCGACGTTCGCCTGTACTAGTTCTTGTGGTTCATCCGCCTCTCTGCATTTGACATTATTAGTGGCGTTGGGAAAGTTGGGTATTACTGAAGTGCTCTTGCTAGCAGCAGCTGTCCGGTCTGAGAGTTGCTACTCCTCAAGGGTCTGATCATAATTTTAGATATGCTATGTGAATGGGGATATACTTCTGGGATGGTTAAAATTGTAAGATGGGAATATACTTTCAAACATTTTTCGCCAAGATTCGGGGCCAGGTATTATGGTGAATAAGACTTCTAGTCTGGGAATAGGGTTAATTAGGTTCGCCAGTCCTATGTTATAGGGCTTGGCGACCCCAGGGGGCTCGTGTAGGTTACCTTAGCTATTAGCTAAGCCTTCGTGACGTCTGTTTTTCGTGCCCACTTTGCTTCCTTCCATTTTCATGCTCGTACTTGCTCACACTTTATTCTGTTTTTCCTCGTCTTTCCTGACTTTCTGTTCCCCTGCGCGTTGATCCAATGTGGGAACACCTTCGTGCCTGGGTTTCCAGTTGCTATCAACATACTATGTGCCCCTTGTTCTCTCCTCTGTGACATCGTTCTGCTTGGAAACGGAGGCTTAAAATTTCTGACGAGACCCGTAACTTACTAGTTGTGAAATTTCCACTGGCCCCTAACTCATCATTTTATTATTAAAGCTATACATCTTCGCCATCAGCGACTGATAAACCCAAATGGACTACTAAGCAACCTCAGGATGCTCAAATTTCTGCTGTGAAAAATAACTAAAAAACATTTTGAGTTGACTTGAACGCCTGCAGATACACACATCCTACCATGAATTTCCTTTCTATTAACCCTTGTCTTTTTGGAATGACAGCTATTGTGAATGCTATGATTTCAGTACGGTACTTCACTAGCTTGGCTTGATCGAGGTCACATCTCCCTTATTAGGCCATGCGTCTTCAATGGTTGAAGTTTACTTTGTGCCATCCAATATTAGTCGAGCGAAGTGCCACTTCTTGTATCTTCTCCATACCCAGTACGTAATATCCAATTTATCCTCGAACCTTTAAAAGTGGGCTACTGTGTGGCGCAATTTCGTGCCAGGCATTTTGAAACATGCATGTCAAATCGGTAAGACTGCGTCTGATTGGTGGATATCCTGCGGCCACAGCGCGCCGTATTGTGCCCTTGTTCTATTTCTGTCCTATTTCTTCCATCCCTCATCCAGGTGAACGTGTGGTGGGCGGACGCCACGACCTCTGTGTGCTACCCTCAGGACCTGTACAAGGTCGGTGAATACGACTCTGATGACGGCGAGCTTTGGGACGATGGGGGCGATGACGCCTCATCCTCCGGCTGCAGTGACGACAACAACAGCTGGCGGACGGCGAGTGGCGATGAAGACGACATGCACAGTGAGTTGCTGCGTGCCACTACTGCTGCTTCTCTTACTCCCATTCCTTGGGGCTCTATTGTCAAAGGCGATTGTTTCACTTGAGTAAATTGAACCTCATCCCCCGCAGCGGGTATGGGATCGGCCGTAGAGTTAGCTTAGCTTAAGTTCACCCATGATCCTATGTTATGGGGAGCAGCGCCCTCTTGGAGACCCTGTAGGTAACCTTAGCTTGAACTCGGCCGTCGGAATGCACGATTTTGTGCCTACTTTTTTTTCCATCCGATTTCATACTTCTACTGATCTTAACTTTCGTCTGTTGTACCTCTTCTCTCCGGACTTGCTGTTCCCATGCGCTTTGATTCTGAGTGGGTGCGCCTTCCTGCATGGATTCTACGTGTCTATATCGATATACTGCCTGTCCTTTCCTTTTCCTCTTTTAGAACCGCTTAGTACTGATTTAGGGGGGTTAAACTATCTTATATGGTACCATACCGTAAAACCCCAGTTGAGTTTGCGGTCTCGGCTGACCTATGGTTTACCATAGCAAAGGAGATCCTACTTTTCTTAGCTTTGCATAGTAAATAAATGAAACCCCATTTGTTGCCGTTTGAGTGTTCTAGGCTGGTCTCGCTGAGCAGACCTGCTTCTCGTAGGTAGGCAGCGGCAAGCACAGGGCAGCTCTACAGATCTCAGACCCCAACAATGTAGTGTTGTTAAGGATGTTTTGCCGGGGTAAATCCCAGTTTTTGAGCCATACCATCTCTGTGGAAGAGTGACTTTATCATGACAACCATACTAGCCTGTAAAGCTCTAGCAACCTCATCACTACTGCACTAGGTAGGTATCTTGTAGACTCGCGTCAATTTACATCGCTCTTCCAACGCCAGCTGTGCAGTCTCTCGCGACTGTGGAGAAAAATGTGAAGTTGTTCTTGTCAGGATTTCGGATATTTACTGGAGCTTGGGCCTTTTATTCACCGGATGCCCTGTGTGGGAACACCTACGTGCATGGGTTCCCCGTTTTTCTGTCTACATACTATTTGTCCCTTCATTTTCCTCTCTTAGAAGAGCTTAGTACTTATTTAGGGAGGCTTAAATCTCTTTATAATACCTAATACCGGATGCCCTTCTTGGTTCACGGCAGGAAGGGCATCCGGTTACTAAGAGGCCTGAGCTCCAGTGAAAGTCCTGGCATTAGCTGGGCACCGTCCAAGCCCATAGCTAATCCTTAGCTACTTGGGAGATGCGGGAGATTCTGAAGGAAAACCATTTATGTTCTTGTCAGGTTTTCGATCGCGTATCCAGAGTAGTGTAGTGATGGTTGCAGCTTCAGTTAAAAGCTTTGTTTTTATTTACATTTGGCATTGTTACGGGTAGGGTGGTCACAAACCGATTGTGACTGTCACGGCAGAAAATCTAATACTACCCAGCACAATTAATTGTTATGGTCGTGGAGATGAAAAACTGTAAGAAATTAATGCTAATTCGTGAACCTCGATTTCAAGTGGGCAGAGCAATTCTTGCGACTAACGTTCCGTATAAGTTAAACCTAATGAAATCAGCTTATCTCTTATCTAATGGATGACGCTTTAGTGAACGTACAGTGGCACGTAATAATATTAACTTTCATGATTTAATGTTCCTTTATCGTAGGAATACCACTGTGTGAAGTGCCACTTATAGGTACGTAACGGCATGTAAGAAACGATTGGTGAGCTACAGAGTCAGATGTTGCCTGGTGCATAGTCGTAGCTGGCACCGGGTGGACCCTAAAGTCAAGAGCCCAACTAGAATAAGTTGTTTGCTGTTGTTTATACTCAATGTTTGATAGGGAATAGGAATCCTATGGTACTAAGACGCGGACGTCGGCTCATTCCAGGAGTTGGTCTGAGAATAGAATTCGTAGTTTGTCCCTGTGAAAAGTCGAAATTTATTGAGAAGTCGGCGTTTTAGGGTACCTGGTATTAAAGATCTGCCGGTTCCAGAAATATGAGATGTAGCTGCCATGTTAAGTTCAGTAGTCCTTATGAAAAAATTTGCCGTGTTCAGGCGGCATGGCGGAAGACAGCTGGCTGTCTGACGACAACAAGAGCAACGGCAGCTCGGAGTGGCTGGCCGGTGGTGAAGGTGGCTGTGCGGCCCTCAAGTCGCGCCTTACCGCCAACATCGAGAAGGCGAGGGTGGCCATGAGCCGACTGGAGGAGATCTTCACCCAAAACCCTGCCCTGCAGTCGACGCAGGTCATGAAGCATCTGCTGGACTGCTACAAGGAGTGTAGGTGAGAGCTGCTGGACTGCTATAGAAGGTCGAGTGTGCGGAGTGAGGGCTGCTAAAAATGGTCACAACCAGCCCTCTCGTAACAGCAACATTTACGTTTTAGCTTGTACATTGCCACAGTTCAGTCAAATTCCAGGAATCGCACACCAAGTATAAAAAGTAAAACCAACGTCGTCACTAAAAACATGTTTTGCAAACGTTTCGGATTACAGAGAATCCATCCTCAGTGCACTGAAAAACACAGATGAACGTATAGTTATTAACACAAATACTGCAGGAAAAGAAAAACGGACAAATGAATTGTGAACCTAACTAACTAAAAATACTATAGAAGATTAAAATCAAACCAAATGAATTGATAACCTAAGGCAGAATGTGTAACGGAACTGCAGATATTTGAGCATGTAGGGACGGTTTTTCACGATGCATGTATATTGATTCCAACACCCTAAGTTCCTTGCTATTATTTACGTTATCTTTAACGGAAAAGTCGGATATCCTAAGAGGGTGATCAGCTTCCTGACTATGGTTCCTGATGGAGGATTGAACTGGTTTAGAAAGCATCACTCTCGTAAGCACTGAGATCCCCCTATGCTGTGCACATCGCATGAACATCTGCAGAACGGTGCTGCCGATGTAAGAGAGCTGGCAGCTCCCACATACGTACTTATAAACAACTGACGATTGCAACAGCCGTGATCATGCTCATGCTGCAGTATTTGTGTTAATTACTATACGTTCATTTGTGTTTTTCAGTGCACTGAGGATGGATTCTCTGTAATCCGAAACGTTTGCAAAATATGTTTTTAGTGACGACGTTGGTTTTACTTTTTATATTCCAGGAATCTTTATGAAATCTTAGTGCTTGTTAACGGTCACCAAGAGTCCCTTTAATAGTGGCATCACTCTCCATCCAACACAACGCCTGTGTTGCGTGAGGGCAGCTGGCGGAGCGGAAACTTGGTTCCATGGGCTGACAAGGCTAACTTCGTACAGCCCTCGGCCCGATTTCATACTCCTACTTGCCCATGCTTTATTCTGCTCTTCCTCTTCTTTCCCGACTTGCTGTTCCAATGTGCGTTGATCCTGTAAGGGAGCACCTTCATGTATGGGTTCCCCGTTTCTCTTGGCATACTCTATGTTCCTTGTTCTTTCCTCTGTGATATTGTTCTGCTCGGAAACGGAGGCTTAAACTCGCTAACTAGAACTAACGAAACTACAGCCTTCGGTGCAGAAAGCCACCACGTCAAGGCATAAGAGTTGTTCAAGGCCTTAGCTGGCACACGCTGGGGCCAGTGCAAGGATACTCTGCGTCTCATATATAAGGCATTTGTCCGACCTCTCTTCACCTACGCTGTTCCAGTCTGGTATCCTGGGGCTCGCTCGATCTCCACTCCGAGTCCAAACTCCGGAGGGTCGATCAATCTCTCGACCTCCAGTGCCGTCAATACCTTGTTTCCGCCCTTCGTCCCGAGCACCCAGCCCACTCTGTTATCACCGCACAGGCCGGCCCCCGTCTCATCCGCCACAGCCTAGCAACCCAATTCCAACCCGACGTCAACCACCTACTTACAGACAACATCAGGCCTTCTGATGAGTACTGCTCAGCGATTTCCTCCCTCCATCGGTCTTCCGTGCAATCTTCACTAGACCACCTCTCTGTAAACAGGGTTTTGGGCTTTGCCCCACCGGAGATCTCATTCGATGAAGCTGCCCTATCACGAGCGGCCCGCTCCACCCTATCACAGTTACTTTCGGGTTTTTGCTCTGCCCTGATGTCTTACCGCCACAGAATCGGGCTGGCGGACTCGGACTCCTGCCCTGAGTGCCACCACGGCCCCCACACCGTGAACCACTTGTTCTATTGTCCCGCCCCTCCCCCCACTACCCTCTTGCCCACCTATCTATTGGACAGTCCTCTATCTGTATCTGACTTCCTGTGCACCTTACCTTCTTTCTCGTATATTCCGCCACATGCCCGACTCCCCCNACTTGTTCTATTGTCCCGCCCCTCCCCCCACTACCCTCTTGCCCACCTATCTATCGGACAGTCCTCTATCTGTATCTGACTTCCTGTGCACCTTACCTTCTTTCTCGTATATTCCGCCACATGCCCGACTCCCCCTCCCCACCCTGGAGCCACCCCCTACGTAACTACAACATAGGAGTTGCTGGCTGATGGCTTCGTGAATTTCATGCTTATTGTGATCTATATGACAGCATATTGTACGGTTGTGAACCCTAAACTTAATCTTAGTACTATATGGTAAGCTCAGCATTCCCCGGTAATTGATATGATGAAATTACAGTGCCTTTTGAAGCAAGAACCCAATGTAGCTATACAGTATATATGTATGTATATATATATATTTAGGGGGAGCGGGACATTTGGCGGTGCCTTGGCTTACCTACCACTGCATAAATAACATTGGAACATTCCGTCCAGTTTCCACATGGTCCATCTAAATGTGACGTGTTTTTGGCACTTGCAGATATATGGATAAGTTGATGGGCACAGAGTATTTCCACGAGAGCAACTTCGCTGGTCTCATTGAGAAGGTGCGCGAGCGGGGCCGTGCTTCGTCCAACCAAAAAATGGCGGAGCAGTTCCAGAGATTGTTCAGTACCGTGTCTGCCTCGTCTGCAATGCCATCCGGCACCTCTTTACAAGACAATGTTAGCAAAACATGCAGTGTCCCTGCAACCCTCGCAGATGGTAAAAGCAACGATGCTGCTCCACAGGACAATGCAGCTTCTGCTCTGCCCTATTCTGACGATTCCATAATCCCTCCCAAAGAGCGTTGTAACGCGCTCCTAAATTCAGTTTCTACGGATAAGTGTAGTAAAGGCACACAAAGTAATGGCAGTAAAGACACTCCAAGTAATGGCGGTAAGGGCACTCAAAGTGATGGTGTGGCTGGTGATTGTGGTACAGAAATGAAACCTCGCCTAGTTAAGGGTAAAATACCTGGGAGTGTGTGTACCATAAAAATTAAAAACAAAGGTCAGTCTTGTGAAATCACGTTAAGTACTCCCAATGACACCAAGGACATGGAGTGTGCGGCAAAGGCGCAGACTAACGGCAGTGACGCTCCAACTGACGGTGGTACTGATGGCCGCCAGAGCTCGGTGTGCGCCATGCTTTGCGTCATGATGAAGCATCAGCTCATCAAGACCTACGAGGAGGTCGTCTCGCGCTACGGCGGACACTTCGACATGAGCAGCATCATCTCCCAGTTGGTGAGTGTCCCTGTGCGATGGTGACCCGAGGTGGTCCTAGAGATGTTATAGGTATATAGGTAGTTGGTTGAAGGTAATGAGCTTTTTACGGTGTTGCAGAGAGGTTACTGGAATGAAGTCCATGAAGTTGGAGATGTTGCATGCATGAAGTCTTTGGGATGTAGCGGATGCGCATTGGTCCAACTTTAGCAATGTAGCTATTTCTTTCTCCTATCCATATTGTTGCCTTCCATTTTTATGATGCTGGGGTTTTCGATGTTTTATCGTTGTTTTCATATGAAGTTATTTTCTTATTAACCCTTTCGATACTGACGATACGTAGCGTCAACCGGGGTGATTCAACGCACTTCGTACGCCGGGGTAAATAATCGCAGTGGACTTTTAACCTCAAAAATGAAAAAAAAGAGGAAAACTGAATGCACCATCGAAAAGCCCATCTTTTTCTCTATAAAATGATGTATTCATTCATTTAAGTTCGTTCGATTTTAATACGTTTATTTACCGACGAAAAACAGTCATAGTTTTCAACCCCAAAAAACTTTTTTTG
>LQNS02278163.1:4490508-4501481 GCA_001587735.2 Parhyale hawaiensis
TGATTGGCAAAAAAAATTATGACCTGTGAGTGAATTTTATTACTTTTTATGACTTTTTTTATGACCAACCAGTTTTTATTACTTTTTATGACTTTTATGACCTAGTAGACACCCTGCTTACTGATCTACTTCCCTCTGTTCTTTTCCGACTTGCGGTTTCCATGCGAGTTGATCCCGCGTGGAAACACCCTGCTGCATGGGTTCCACGTTTCTATTGATGTACTATATCCCTTATATCTTCCTTTGTTGGATCGCCGTTGTTGTGGAAAGGGAGGCGTAAACCATTCAATCTAGCTAATTATTTGTGCAACTGTGACGTGTGAAAAAACGGCGCTGTTAGCAATACGAGTTTGTTTCCCTGCACTGAACAGCGACGGATTTCAGTGTGCTTTGATTTGCAACATACTAGTTGTGTGTAGTGCTCCTGTTTCCGTGCGCTGCAATAGCTGCGTACTTGCTTTCCTGGGCTGAACCAATTTGTGCACAGCACCTTCGGTGCTCTAAGCTGTGTTGTGCAGTACGCACTTTAGTGTACAGCACCGTTTCCTGCAGTACGCACTTGTTGGTGTGGCCCTAGCGTTAGGACTTCATAGAGTTACGGCCGGGTCAAGCCTTCTTGTTGCCGTAGCGACAATATTGACGTGCGTGATTATTTTCTTCGTTCTAATGAAACAAATATCTCTGTCTCCTTGTTAGGTAAATTCGCATACACCATGGGGCTTTAATAAAATTTTAATGAAAAACCGTGACTAGATGTTAAATTATAAAATTCCTTTGTGCTACACTACCGCATGCGTGCCTCTGGAATGCAGAATTTACTCAACCACATCTCGTCTTTACCTTACGGCTACCGACAGAATCTACACATCAACTTTTGATTCTGAAACTGGCACCTTCCCTTTTTTTGTAAACTTCGGCATATCATAAGCCAGTCCAGTATTTTTTTTTTTCTTTACGAAACTGAAATGTGGGTGAGCAATTATGACGAATAAGTAGGCATTTCTAAGAGTAGTTATAACAAAGATAATCTTGCATAAGCAGAGTTTCTGTTGCGTTAAGATCACACGTCCCTCATCGTAACAAGTTCAGTCGAACTGACGGACACGGCGCGTTGATTTGATAGAAGCAGCTGAAGAATGAAGCATAGCCCTTTTTTGAACACACAGCGTCATTAAAGTTCAGTAAACAGAGCCTATAAATACTGAATTTATCCTCTTTAGGGTTTTTAAATCATGGACAAGTCGACAAAAATGCCTTTTTATCGTCACTTTAATGATCAGAATCACTGTACTCCCGCTTAACACTAGAAAAATAAACCTGAAAATGTTGTAAGAACACAGACGCCATCTTTGATTTGAAAGCCCGCCTGCTTGCTCTGAGCTGATTTCGCTTCTATCGTTTGTCACGCTAAAAATATATTAAAAATAGGCTGTTCCTATCAAAATCAGCCTAAAAAATTATGGGATACGAATGTGACTTCAAGCCGACGTGATATATACCTAAGCGAAGATGTAACGATACCTTATCATAACTGAACACGCGGCGTCATTTATTTGAATGAAGAACACTTCCACGTGTGGACAGGGACAGAAAAAGTTGATGCACAGCTCGTGCTCATTTTCGTCATTGAACTCATTATGATGAGGGACGTGTGAACTTGCCCTGAGGGTCAAGCCATATACGCAGCCACTATGGGGAGGGGGGGCTCAGGCTGAGATGTTATAGCAGGCCCTTTAGATTACTTCAAGGGGCAACACATGCCCCAATTATTCAGCCGGCACTAAGGCGTATTGGAATACATTCGTCAATTGTGAAGCCACAAAAGAAGAAAATTAATGGCGTAAAGGCTTCGGCCCCGCCCATTCTGTTGGCATTAATCAAGAAAACACGTTCATGGCTACTACTAAGACATCTCAAGAAAATCAGTGACAACAGAGTGCAAGCACCGCCTACAAAGAGCATTTCGATTTTCTTATATAGCGTTTGTAACACTAATATGGAGACAAAAACGCGGCAAAAATCATCTTCACGAGAGATAAACAGAAGTTTTATATAAAATTAATCTATTATAATAGCTAAAACATCGTGCAGTGTTACGTTACACACGCCACTAACAGCACAGAAAATAGAAGATTTTTTTCTGTTATGCTAACATACAAATTCAAGACAAGTTTGCAATCAACATCACGACAAAGGTTACGAAGAGCTCCTAGTTTACATTAGGTATATACTAGAGGGCCCGCGCTGTCATAAATTGATGACAGCGAAGAATTTGTGTTGATCCTGCTTCCCTTCATACATTTGCCAACTTTAAAGATCATCCAGATAAGGGTTCACGGCATCCTAACTACTGAGCATCGACACTCCTATTTTCTTTCTCTGACATGGAAAAAACTAATTACTTTTGCAGGCAGTTCATCAAAACTGAAAAGAATTTATTCGATTTGGTATCATAGATACCCCCAGGAGACCTTATTTGTCCGATAGATTTTTTGGTTATTGAAAGATGTTTCGTCGACAATTGCATCAAAGTTTGAAGAATAGCTGATACAAAAAATCATCTGTGGGAAAAAACCACGAATCAAGATGCATGCGAGTGCCAATGGAAGCTTCAGATACCTTCAATGCTGCGATGTCAACTTCGGCAATGCAAGAAGTGCATTCGGACTTGACGTCGCCACATACTTTGCAGTAGATCCGATGTATGGAGACGGTATACTCGCACGAATCAGACTAAGCCTGCGATATCTTCATTTTTGAATTTCAACTGTCCCTGATTAAGATACGTTTGCTATCCCTGCAAACCGGCCTATTTTCTACCCATCAGTATTCAATGGAGCTTGAGAGGACGACCAGAGCCTCCAACCTGGGCTAATTTCCGCCTATCTGTTATGTTAAAGCGTGACAGAATATGGATAAACCGACCAACAGATAAATACACATCGGTCTTTATTATATTGTACATAATAGATATCAGAAGTGACGCAGTCGAGTTTCTGATAGGGTTGTGGGGTAGGATAAAAAAAAAAGTCCGACTGCAACTCCTGGTTTTTGCCAGTTTTCAACTCCTGGTACCTCGAAAGTGAAAGACACGGACATGTTTTTCAGCACAAAATAGCCCAGTTTTCTCCAGACTCCTGGTTCTAAACAGTTTCTCAATCTGACTCGTGGACCCCCGCATTTACGGTCTCTGAACACTAGTCTCTGGCACGTAGATAAAAGATTTATCTCCGTTGCATGCAAGGCTTGCGCCACATAGCTACGTGCAACATTACGTTCTTCGAAGTGTGGATTGCTTGCATTAATATAACAGCTAATAATTCAGTTGCAGAGCTTGGAACACTGAATGTAACTATAACGATGAAGAACAGTAACCGCGAAAGAATTTCATCCACTTCGGTACAGTAAAGTATACGTACCTTTAGTACAAAAATGATACGGCGCTGGCAGGTTCTACACCAAGAAAAAATTGCTTACACGGATAAATATAAAGTGGGATTACCAATCACAAACTACTGTACTGTATGTGGTATTAATCGTTAGCAAATACTTTTCCAAATAACGCTGAGTGCTACTTTGATTCGCCTAGTATATATTTAAAACATCTATAACACTCACACAACAGTGATCTGTTGCACTTAGGATTGTGCAATCCAACGCAAAAACAGACTTTCACTCTCACAATTCTATTCTATAAATAACATCAGGGCACTATAATAAACACCGTCGTGTGTTTGTTTATATATTTATATGTAGGTATGTTTCGGGTCACACTCTTAAAGAAATAAGCGAAAAATAGGCCAGGTTGCAGATTTTGTAATTAAGTTGCGTTTTCATGGAGATCGGTGAGCCGGTTGCAGATGGCGAAAGTTGGCTCCTTATTCCTTTCCCTCAATGTACTTCTTGCTTGAAACACTTCTTGAAATCGGAAGAATAGAGATATTACAGCTTCTCTTAGCGCGGCCATGCAGTCTTATTTTATAACTTTCTCCATACATCGAACGATATATTTGTTCTCAGTTTACCACGTACATATTCAGAAGGTAATCAACGAAGAGCGGACAAAGCGATGATTTTTTTTCCGGTAGTAGACATTTTTTCCACATGCCATGTTCCTTTTGACGGAGCTGATTCTCTATCTTGACGGCCTCGGCTGATTTCACTTCAACACAAAATCTTCGATGTACTGAAGGCTGGTTGGGCATCTTGGATACATGGCGGGTAATTCATTTAAATTCACTTTGGCTTGCTGCTTTCTAATGTAAGATTTTTTCCGCATGTAATCCATGGTGGGAGACGATTGTGCTTCTTCCTTGAATTGAAAGAGAGAGCACCTATCTCTTATAAAAATTTGAGACGGCTGTTGTAGCGCATCCTTCAGAAGCATATTAGTGACAAAGCTATATTGAATGAAGACGGGTCGTCTTCAATTCTTCGCTGTCATTATAGATAGCACGGGCACTCTAGTATGTTGATAAAACCCTTAGCAGGTTAAAAATTAACACGCACAATGAGCATTGCAATTAAAGAAACAAGCGTACATGAAACGTAGGAAGTACAGAAGCAATAGCAGCACACCAACCGTACCCACCTTGCGCTAAAATCACTCGGTGCGTGGAAAAAACACCTCGCATGATCAGGTACACACGTGAAAAGCTTATAACATTCAGTACGTAGCATACACAAACACACACAATTTTTCCATAATCCAGTAATAAGAGGCTAAATTTAGAGTGTACCGAGTACCTGCTGTAGGTGGCATGCCTGCAGGGCACCTCTAGATATGAAATGGGGAAATACCTACAGTCCATTCCGCTTACCTAATCTGACCACATCGGGACCAAGGGATTTGAACGGTATGACCAGCTGGTCATACAATACGGAGTAACAAATTTTGACAAGTCTGCTTAAAAGTTGGCTAATAAGCACTGTGTCTTGACTAATCTTATTTTTTCGCTTGTTTGTATTTATGAAGACAAGTTAGTGAATGCCAGTAAGTAATTTACAGGCACTATACAGGTAGTCTGGATGACTAGCTGAAGCTGAAATAGGATGCTTACGCCACCTCTTGCTAGTATGGGGCACATTCTCGAAAATAAGCCAATTTTAACATAGGACTACTATTCAGCTATAACTTGTAATTAGCTCCCAATATGTAACACCTCAACGCAATCGATAAATTAATCCCTTCTTTAGGCCCTAAAAGCAAATTTATTACGTCACAGCAGCAGTGGTCGCATAAGGCGGCTGGGCTCTTTATCCGGTAGTCCTATTAGGCACAACCGACTGTACCAGCTACAGACAGATCGTTTCCAGACCAGTAAGAGAGAGAGAAAAAAAGGACATGTTATATGTTAAGGAAAATGAAAACTTGTATAGGGAGATGCATAAGTGAGCATCAACTTGGCAAAGAAGAGACAGAACCATTTCCTGTACCGGTACTCATTAATTTAAGCAAGCCTCCGTTTTCAGTTTTCACTACAAAGGCGATCTCACAATGGAGGAAAGAAAGGCCATCAAGTACGTCGACAGAAAGTAACGTGGAAACACATGAGGGTATTCTTTCAGAATAAACGCACATACGAAAGTAAATACCTGGCAGGAGAACGAGGAACAACAGAATAACACACCATCGGTACGAACATGAAGATAGAATGGACAGCGAGCACGAAAGAAAGACTTCCCGAAGGCCCACTATGGCAAAGGTAGTAGAAAGAACATCCCCAAGAGAAGACATGAAACTGTAAGGATTAAAAGCACATTACTTTGCAAAAATACATATATCAAGAGAAGAACAAAACGCCAGCAGACCACCAAAGCCACAAAACAAGGCAAAGTGAACTCCTGAGTCAAGTCTGTCTATCCACAGCTTTGTAGGCTGATGATGTAAAATTAACTATGAGGAAGGTTGCGAAATCTTTATAGAAAGCGGTAGGAAAAACCGATTCATAGTGATGAGAGATTAGACTTGTTAACTCCCACTCGGATGTTCTCAACGGGGAGGCTGCAGCATTCTATGGCCCACTGCACCAATTTATTCTATCCCTTCGAATGCTACCTTTCATTTGAAACCATCATTACTTACCCCGGAATTAAGATATAACTAAATAAAAACTCATGTCTCTACTACTTCTACCATTGTATTTACTTCAATTAAAAGACCCCACCACTATGCCCATAATGTCGTGGCTTCGGCTTTTTAGCCGAGAAAAACTTTCATCTTAGATCGCTATTGATCGTGTTCGATTCGGAAATAGCGGGACAATACCAATATAATAATAATAATAATAATAATCATGAGAGATACAAAGCCTTGGGAACCAATAGTGCAGAGGCCATAGGCTAGCCTAATCCTCTGTCAGCCACAGGAAACTTTTGAAAACTAGCTATTTATCAAATGATCGGTACAGAAAAATGAAAACTCTGTAAATGCCATACATGGATTTTATCTTCGGGAAGTGCCACCAAAGCCTGAGGCAGACCTTGTTCCCGACCCTCCTCCTCCTCCACCACCACCACCACCATATGTGGCACGACCTCCCCACCCTCCACCACCACCACCCCAGCCTCCCCCTCCACCACCAAACCAGCCCCGGTTGTACCGGGCGTTGTGGTATGCTCCTCCTCGGTTGCCTCCGAGCATGTAGCCAAGCAGCCCACCTGCAGCCGCACCAGTCCAGAAGCCTCCAGCACCACCTCCACCACGGCGACCAGCACCACCACAGGCACCATTGTCATAGCCATGGTGGTAACCACCACCACCGCCACCACCATCACCAGCTCCGTAGTTCCAACCATAGCCGCCGCCACCACCTCCACCACTGGGATAGTCATCATTCGTGGAGGAGTAAGCATGATCTGCTCGGTGCCCTCGGGACGGACTGATGCAGGTTTTATAGAATGCCCAGGCCATGAGGCCAAAGGCGCAGTACACAATCAGATCCGCTATGCCGCTAAAGAAACCCCTTGACTTTTTGGTAGGGTGGTAGGAGACATCGTCGTTCCACCCATACGATGATCCACCCCCATAATGGCTGTCATCGCTGCTTCCATAGCCGTAGTCGTGTTGGTGCTGATGGTGACCGTCTTTTGTGAAGTCAAGAGAGTACCGAAGGCCGCATGAACCGGCCAGGATGTACGGGTCGTCAGGGTAATCGTAACCTTCACACGAGACGTCAATGTGTCCAAATCTGCAAAGACACAAGTGACAGGCACACGTTGATTTAAATCCCATTACAAAACAATAGAATTTTTTGGTTGGTTACTTGTTCTCAAAACTCTCCATCCCAATGTGAAGCCTTAGGCTACATAAAAATGCATTTACTCGGAAGCGTAATCATAGTAAAGCCTTTGCTGTACCAATTTTGATTTCTTATGCTTCACCTATAGCTATACAGATAAAAGACGTCTCAGGAATAGCGTAGATACCGACCTAATATCCTGTACATCCTACAGCAAAAATTTTCCTCTCTCTACCACGTAAATCGATTAGAAAATTCACAAAGGCAAAGGGAAATACTTTTCATATAAATAACAATGAAAAACGGGATTTTGCTTTGGTATTTATTTCTGTCATAATTTCATGATGGCATGGGCCACTAACTACAATTTAATTAACAATCAAGTTTAGTTGGTATCAATAACTAACATAGTAGGAACAGATGAACGCCTCCAGTGAAGAAGACTGCACAGTCTGCAACGAGGGCCATTACCTGAATAGCATGATGATACAGTAGGGAACTTAGTCTCGAATCAAATGCAACACAATGACGCGCCACCACCAGGATGCCAACTGATTGCGTTTGCTGAATTTGATTTGAGACTGAATTACTGTATATATAATGCAATATGGGTAATGGCTGTTTCTCTTCTTAACGGGAGATGTTCATGTTATGTCAGCTATTAATATCTAGCTACTGAATTTACCTGTCAAGTTGTAGCTAGTGACAGTGCCATCACTAAATGGTGACAAATATAATTAAGCTAGTTCAACAAAGACTATATTCTCTACTCGTCCTTGTGGATCTGCTTTTATAAGTACCTAGGCCTATAGGTATCCCCTGGATGGGTAGAATGGGAGGAAAACACCAATATGAATAAATAATTAGCGGCAAACACTATTCATCCCTCCAGGTAACGTTGCAAAGCAGACACAAACTTCAAGTCTTGCTGCCAAGCCGCCCAGTGCCAACTTTTGTATTTTGAGACAATGCTATTCTTAGGAAAAAATTTTTGGGTTCATCATTCTTAGTCAATTCAAGCTTCTACTTCAACAAAAGTTCTGCATGTGAAGAGATACAACTAACACGAACTTACCTGACATGACCATCCATATCTGTCTTGCACTCCCACTGCACATCAATACCATCAAATCCGGCATTGACGCACTGAACAGTTCGTGGTTTGAAGGAACTGCAGGGAGCACTGCCACCTGTAGAGATACATGCATACCTACTGTACTTGGCAAAGCAAAAGTACATAGGCCGACACGGTAGCAGCATGCTTCCGTTCTCAGCTGTAACTCCTTGTATCACTCGCAGCTAGGTTCGATGCCCAGCCAGGCACGCAAGCTCTTTGCAGATCTTGGTGTGCTGACTCGGCAGTTGTGTGTGCATGCTCAGCGCCGTGGCGGAACTGCCTTCCTCAGAGATGAGGGGGGGGGGGGGGTTTGGGGTCACGGGTCACTTGCTCCTTCCGTCAAATTGGCGCCATAGTTCTTGGTGACCAGAGGTCGACTGCAACTATACTTACTCATCTGGGGTCAGTGGGCCTATACCCGCAGCACAAACCAGTGCATAGGCTATAGGTTTCCCAGGTGAGGGGAAACCGTTGACTTTACCTTTAGGCTATGTAGGTAGCTATTACACAATGCAAACAAGGCTGTCAAAAATATTGCCACAAAATGGACTGAAATTATTAAATATATAGGTAGATATATGAAACAACTCAAAACGATGACCACAACTTAATGAAATATTAAGCTCTGCAGAAAAAAAGTCAGTCTCCTTCATCCTCACAAGAGCTAGCTAACAAGGGAAGGGAAGTTGTTGCTTAGAATAGAATGGCAGCTTCTTGCCGTTATGCATGCCTCCATGAGCATTTTCCAACTCTTGGAATTTCTGCTTCTTACCAGCTGAATCTGTTAGGGAATCACTAAACCTAAGTTTAACAGACATAGCCTCTCTATTTAAACCATTGCAACAGAAATGGGACACAGCAACTGCCACTGCTTGCTTCTGACTTCAGGAACAAAAAATAAAAATGCACGTCCAAGGACAATAAAAGCAATATATAGACTACTGACAAAATTAGTCATGAACATGAGCAGCACCCCGAAAGCCTAACCTCCTCCGCCAAGCACTAAAACATTGACGAAAAATTGAAATTGCTCCTGAACCCAGGATTTCCTTTTAATCACCAACAAAATTTGATTATTAGTTTCTATTAAAATTCCTCACTGTTGGAGTAATTTTCCTAAGGGCTTATTCATCAATAACTTTCTTAATTGTGTTGTGAGTTGTCACAAACAATAAAACATAGTCAAACACATGAAGCGACAAACAGATCATCACCAAAATTTTGTTATTGTTCCTCTTAACATCTCGTGCAATTTCTGCAAATGCCATGAAGATCCATTCATAACTTTGTGGGTTAGGGTTACATTACTGACAAACAAATGGAGTACAAAGCTAGCTATCACACAAAATATGGACATCTGCTCTTTGCTACCTACGTTCTAACAATTCATGCAAATTCCATAAAATTCTGTTCATAACTGAGTTAGCCTACCCATGTTACCAACAAAAAACAGACAAAGGATTCAATGATTCTTCTCAAGTTAATCGTCTGTTCCCCCCAACATAATTACTTAACAATCACAGTAAATTTCATAAAGATCCATCCAGAACTATTCAAGTTATCTCAAAGACTGACAGATAAAGGGACATTACAAACTGTAACAAAATCATTATCGATATCGTAAAACGGGGTGCAATAAAAAGAACTTAGTGCAGTGACAGGAAAGGTTTCAAAAGTTAGAAGGAAACTTCTTCAGTGTAATAAAGAGTGATATCTCCGTAGTATATCACTAGGCTCACACTTAAACTCGACTAGCTAAACACAGAAAGGAATAAGTTTTTGTAAACAAAACATATTCCTTTCTGTGTTTATGCAAGACGAGTTTGAGTGTCGACTAGTGATATATGTATTACTGAGATACCAACCTTTATTACACCGTAGAAGTTTCCTTCTAACTTTCGATAATTTTCCTGTCACTGCAATAAGTTCTCTTTTACCTGTTTTTGTATGAAGTCACTCCCGACGTCGAAAGTCACCCCCTTTTATGGTAACTTCAATTCAGTGAGTGAGCAATGTACACGCGAGCAGGGTTGCGGAGTCGGAGGATTTGAGGGGGAGTCGGAATCTCACTTGCTCTAGGAGTTGGAGTCGGAATTTTTAGTCCGACTCCGACTCCGGGATGCCATTTATAAACAAATATCATTCAAATCTAAATATTCAGTCACAAATTTAAAAAAATGTAAATGTGGATATTTTTTTTGCACATTTCTCTTTTACAGCTATAGCTACCATGTATTTTCCTATTCCATGTGATGAGGCCATTGAGAAAATGTTGAGTAGAACTTTTTCACCTCGTACATTATGTGAGGGGGGGCATGGGGGGGGGGGCAAAATGAGCAATTTTAGACCGATTGTTCTGAAATTTGCCTAGTATATGTATTTTTGAAAAAGAAACACATTTTATTTCCACAATTTTTTTATTGAGGCATTAGTTTTTGAGATTATGGAAATATATATGAATATATACCCATATATTTTTTCTAAATTTCGAAGAAATCGAACTCAATGAGTTTTCATGCTACAATAAAAACAATGACAGTTTTAGAATCCTTGAAGCATTCCTAAGAAAACTATACAGCAGGATTTTTCATTTTAGCCCTTTTTTTCAATGCAGC
>LQNS02278163.1:4610432-4626946 GCA_001587735.2 Parhyale hawaiensis
TTGAATTTCTATTCAGTGCTGTTGTGAACCATAACCATGTGAACAGATCCAACTTTGCCGCACACGTCACACTCAATTTATGGAAAAATTCATCTGTATTCAGTGAATTCATTCAAAGATATTCAAAACCTATCAATACATAGAGTAACAAAAACATTAGCCAGTTTCCATAAGAATCAGGCTGTCCTCGATGCAGGCGCTATTTGTTAGATGTAGTTCTATTATTTGGGTTCAATAGTTTGACTGTCATGGTGCCTGATGTACGCATATACGCATGAATCCATAATACCTCTCTTATATCGAGGCTCTGCATCTCCCTGCAGCCTTGCATCGTTCGGCCCAGTTGGCCTTTATCTGCAGCACGAACCAGTGCGTGTGGGTTTTCCAGTAGGGGTGCGGTGTCAAGTTGACTTTATCCTTACCAAAAGTAAGAGAGCGGAGGGAGAGGGGGAGGGGGTACCTGCGCATTCATTCATCATGACCAAAGTTCTGCGTCTCAGTAAAGTAGTACAAGTTGATCACATAAAGAATGCGCGAAAAAATTTGGTTTGTCATAGTAACCGTTCATAATTTTAAGGAGAGGTTTCTAATCGGGAGAGAAGAAAACTTCACGTTCACATTGTTACTGTTTTTATCTAGCTAATCAGCAGGTTACCTTTTTTTTAAATTTGTGTGAGTGAGTGACTGTGAACGATTACAGCAAGCGATATTTAAATTTAGCCAATTCGATTGACAAGTTTCAGTGGAAGAATAATTTTTTACTCAACCTCATATTGCCGTGTATTGTCTTGAGTCAGTCAACGATCACGAAATAGACTTTTTATTCCAACTGTGATCAGTCTGCCAGTTTTGCAACATACACGCTGTTCAGCTGCGCCATCGTCAACACGTAAACTTTTCATCCCATCCCTGTTCATCATACAAACTTTTCAATTCAGCCTTATGCTTCCACCAACATTCAGGTGTGCGGAACTTCCGGTGGAGGCGGAAGTCACATGACGTCAGCACAGGTGGTACCTGCACCTGGCATTATTAATTTCATGAAACGATCGTTCGATCTCAACACACCTGCTCTAGCCAGGCACGTGAAGGCCGCGAGTTATTCACATTTACAGCAGGTCCGTTCAATGCATCGAGTTAATATGTACATGTACAGCAAGTCCGTCCGACGTATGGACTAAATATCCACATGTACTGTAGGTCCGTTCCATGTTCTGATTAAATATCCACATATGCAGCAGGAGATTCGTTCAATGTACTGCGTAAATATCCACATCCACAGCACGCCCGCTAAATGTACTGCTTAAATATTTACATTTACCGTAGATCCAGTTATAATATAGTACGAATAAAATACACTTACATCTACAGCAAGACCTTGCAATGCACTGGGTCAACATCCGCATCTATAGCTGATCCGCTCGATGTACTCTACTGCGCATTTATTCTCATGTATACGTAGCACGCCAGTACAATGTGCTGCGCAGTTACATTTACCTACGTGTGCTGAAAACGTTAAACATATCAAAGCTCTAGAATTTACTCGCCATCTAGGCGAGTAAAGTGCCTCGGCAGGTGAATTAAAAGTATTAAAGTATCACGAACACTCACATACTAGAATGATGTATGAAAACAGTGAACTATTATTATAGTCTATAAAGTATAACTTATTGTTTAGTAGTCTCTGTTTTTTCAATATTATACAATTTGTTGTTCATTATTAGTTGTTCATAATTTTCTATGAACTGTAATGTTTACTGTGATACAGATTATAATTGCTTTAAGAAGTAGAATTTGGGCAAGTTCCTGAAAATATTACTTGTGTTCTTTGCTTGTAACTCTTCATCTATGAATGCAAAACGCCTTAAACACGTCGTTTTTCCTAATTCTTATCTCAGCTAAGGAGGTTATGTTTCTGTAGAGTTTGTCTCTCTGTCTATTTGTTTGGTTGTCTATTTCTCAGCAACTTAGATAAAAAACTATTGGCGGATCTTGAACAAATTTACAGGGATTGTTAGGCATATTAGAAGGAACAGTTGATTGATTTTTTATAAAGATCTGTTCAGTCGTTTGCTAATTCATCTGCCCCTTTTTTCTTTGTACCATAACTCAAAAAGTTACAGACGGAATTTTACCAGAGTTGTTCAGTATATTACAAGGAGTGAATGGCCAAATTTTTGCGATGATCTGTTTGCCCACTTGTTTGTTTGTCTCTATGTTGCATTTTAGGTTTGTTTGAAACATAACTTAAAAATTTATCAACGGATCTCTGTGAACTTTGTAAGGATTGTTGGAAGTGTTGAAAGACGCAGTTTATTGACCAAATTTTGGGGAAGATCGGTTTGTCTCCTTGGGTGTTTGGCTAATTTTTGCCAAAGTGTTGGTCAGAGCATTAGGCAAAAAGTTATTGACAAATCTTGAAGAAATTACAGAAGCTGTTATTACTATCAAGAATCACAAATGACCAAATTTTGTCAGTGATGAAAATTACCTTCTAGTTTCAAGGCCAATCTGACTTCTTCGTTAATACTGCCTCGCTTGGTGGAGGTACGCTCTCTCAGAGTGTTCTAGTTGTTTATTTTTTTTCCTCTTTACTATCCTCGGTATCTACTGCATAAATAGTAAATTTTGTTCATCATTTTTCACTCGGTAGTTTTCGTCATTAAATACTCATCGTACAAGTTGGAGGAAATATGACATGACGGCCATATATAAAGTGAGAAATGAAATTCAGTATTAAATTTAACGAATTCTTACGCTCATTCGTCGTCCTGTAACCACTGTGTATCGATCTCTTTATGCATCCAAGCGGCGAAGAAAAAATTTATCAGATTTATGTTCAAACTGGCTTAAAGTTTGTGTTTTCGTTGTTCTTAAAAAAGTTGGGGTCAGGTAAAGATGAGCGACCCCAACGGGTCTGGGGTCGCCTACCTTTAATTGGCCAATATTGGGGTAGTCTATCTTTATCTGAGCGACGGCACGTCAACTACATTGCAATAGCTCATAGAGGGTCGGGCAAGTTTCAGTGTCTCTGAGAATGGGCCTGTTGGTTCGTCTACTGCCGCCTATCTAATCTACTGTAGTGTTCATACTCAGGTTATTGAAAGCTATTTGGCTAATCACATGTAAAGCATAAAAGACAAGCGTGGCTGCAAAAAAATAATTGCATTCCTATCTGCAAGCATTTCTATGGAGGGAAAGACGTGCATTTGATACGTTAGCAATTTCTGCTCTGGTATTTTGAAACAATATCAATTTAAAAATAAGTTTATACTAGGAGTTGTCGCTTTTATATCAAATAAACAAAATGTGATGTGAAGCTCTGCTATGTCAGAACAAAATCAATCTAACTGTTCTATTGTTGCGAATTATCTTTTATTTTTCTAATGAATATGATGTTGAGGTTTTCCGATATATTATTATCATCACGAAAGGAACTTTTGGCTCGTTTAGCTTTACTGGGGCTATTTTGGGGTTGCATATCTTTACCAGGTAACCATGGGGTCGCTAATCTTTTCTTGATCCTAAAGTTGGCGGAAATGAAAGCTTTGAAAAATTGTTTTATTTCAGGCGGGTTCAAACTGCAACCTTTTGTTGGTCATGCTCAGAACAAAGTTCCCTAATATTTCGACAGTCTCAGTAAACTATGGAAAAGTGTCCAGTTTTCCAAGCTCTGACTCACTGTAGATTCGAAAATCTGTTCGAAACTTTTTTCCCTAATGCCTCCCGTGTAAACTGCTTTGATGGCTAAAAATGTTGCATCGTTTCTGGTGGATACAGTTGTACTGGGAAGAACGAAGCGTTTGAACTCATTGCACTGCATGGGGAAACAAAAGTCTGTGTAATTTGCCTTAAGACGGGTGCTCACTAGTCTTTTGATTCCTGTACTCAGTACAAAGGGTCGAAATGCTCTGTTACTCCATGTATACGACACAGAAGTTCATATTATTTTGAGGTCTGTACTTTCACTCCAAGTTTGAAAAGAAAGACAGGATTTCACCAGCGACTCTTGGCATGCCAGCAAACTCGACACTTAATCAGATGCGCAGTTGTGTTTTTAACAACGCAACAAACCATTCGAACACTTTTCACTGCGTACTGGAATTAATAAATTATATTATATTGTGGCCAATATTTTTCACGGCTTTCTCAGATAGCTCTTAGCTTTATTTTCAACGAAACCGACTTAGCTTTAATATATATATATTTGGAAGAATAATCAATAAATGAAATTATGTAAATATCGGTATTTTATGTCACATAAGCCAAGTATTTGCAATTAAAGTAACTGGTTTATTAA
Source organism: Parhyale hawaiensis (assembly GCA_001587735.2). Taxonomy (NCBI): domain Eukaryota; kingdom Metazoa; phylum Arthropoda; class Malacostraca; order Amphipoda; family Hyalidae; genus Parhyale; species Parhyale hawaiensis. The sequence continues at coordinate 4,614,733 of LQNS02278163.1, forward strand.
ACTGATAGCAGTTACATTCAGATATATCGTTTATCATAATACTGAAAATTATGATAATGGTTCACCACGTAATGGAGATAACCGTTCATAACAACCAAAAATTGATATGTAGGCTTGATAAGCTGAATATTAATCGACATGTATGTATTTGGCTACCTATGCCATAAACAATCCGTAACTTTGACGAGACTAAGTCATTTTAACTTAGGCAAGTTGTATATTTTTCTGATACAGTGACGTTGTAAAATTATGGAGTATATTCTTCAACACTTTACATATCCACATTAAATAGTGGATACGTTCGCATGGAGACTTTCTGGGAGAACCGTCAAGTTTGTGGGAGTTTTTTTTTTTTATTTTGTTTTCATCGTGCTTTCACATCTTTTTTTTAACGGAATATTTATTACAATGTTAGTATTGGGTTATAAAATGTTGTAATTTTTATAGTCTGATGAAGTCAAGCTTATTGTAAAATGCCGAAGAAAATGTTCACGCTGTTGGGGCGTAGGAGAGCGTCCACCACTACACGTAAGCCGGGTCTACACGATTCATCTTTTCAGCGATCACGAACTCAATATTCGACGATCAAAATCACAAACAATTCGCCTCCTTGTCCCAACGGCATCAGAAACAGAAGCCACGATCACTTCAAGGTCTCTATACGCGAATTCAGCAGTGCATTACTATTAATCGATATTCCACCCTCACATTATCGGTGAGGTATTTCTTTTTGTTGTACATGCTGATTGGCGGGTAAAACTTTATATATACTGGCCAAAAGTATAGTTAAAAATTCACTCACTGGCATCCCCTCAAATGCAGAAATGCACACGAAAGAATAATAATTTCTCATTTTTTATTTATAAATTTATTTAATTTCTATTGCAATTCACACTGTGTACATCCGTTTATTCCATTAAAACGGAACTCTTGCTCCATTGTAGCTTTTACTAATGAAAAAAAAGAAGGTACATACGTAACTTGAGGAATATGCTACTGTTATTACTAATTGGCAGCATGTATAGTTGCCAAATGCTTCCCACTGTACAGAAGTTCGAATCGAACATAAACAAAATTCGCTATGCGGGTAAATGTAAATAAAAAATGAAGCTCTCATTACTAAATAATATATTTAAAATAGATGCATCTATTTACAGAGCAAAATGTAGTTTGCAAACTTTTTGTGATCGTGATTTCCAGCACTGTTGGCGATCAAAGATCACAAACTTAGAAGGCTCGTCGCGTGTGTTTGGCGATCATAATCTTTCCGCGATCACAAACTTCGACGAAAAGAATGATCGTGTAGACGCAGCATAACTATAAGCTCAGCTAGAAAATAAAAATTGTCCGGTCGGTGGTCTGTACGTAAAGCGAGGGAAAGAAAATAACACATACAACTTACTCTACATATCTTTAAGGTTAACATCAATAGCAAGCCATGCACCTAAACGTGTAGCCGCAGTGTGCAACAATTGATGTCTTAGGCTCGCAAGCATGTGTATATATATATATATATATTTTACCTATAGATGGCAAATCAATTGAAGATTGAAGAATTTAACAAGAAGCAAGACAGTAAGTAGAATTTTGTTACCCACGACGCGTTTCGCTGTACCTCAGCTCATCAGGTGGGAGGCTTGAAGTTGACGATGGCATTATTTTAATTTGAAGAATACGATGAGAAGCATATTAGAAATTTGGTTACCCACGGCGCGCGTTTCGCCGTACCTCGGCTACTCAGGTGGGAGGTCGAAGATGGTCGAATTTGAAGACGTTGAAATTTGCGAAAATCTTGGCAAGATATCCCAGTAAGATGTAGCTGAGATATCGTGGACTTCAAAGCTTTAAATACAAATTACAAACTAGCAAATGTTTCTTAAATTTCGAAACATTGTCCGCTGCGTCGACTCCAACTACAGAACGTAGATGCACCGGGGCGGCAGGAACCTCCTGCACAAGGGCTTCAAAGGTGGCACATAATATTATGTTATATGCGCAAACATCGATTACTTGACCTTCGCTAAGACGCGAAGCTAAAGTTCAACAAGAAGGACAACCCCGTAGACTATTCCTCAGCCCAAAAATTAAAAAAAAAAAAACCACACAGGCTCAATACCACTTCGAGTCTGTGCCGGTGAAACTACTGAAGCAGTCTAGCTTATGCGATATCGATGGCTGAGTTCCACACTAAATTATCGGTCGCTATCAAGTGGATGGAATCCCGCCCACCTGCGCGGAAAAGACAAATATTCATTATTACCCCAGCAATAGGAAAATAAAATGAATACTCAATTTAATGAACTATAAATGCAATACGGTATCTAAAGCATGCCTTGCTAGAGTAATCGCTGTGGGAAAAAGATGCAGAGGATTCGTTTTACGAACTTTCGCGTCACGCGAAGTAGATGTAATGCTCACTCGGAAACTATTAATTCTTCCGAGAATAGAATACTGTTCCCCACTTTGGATGCCGAGTACAAGAAAAAAGCTAGAACAACTTGTAGTTATCCAAACATCTTTCAAGGCCAGAATGCGAGGCATGCAAGAGTACGATTAGTACAAACGATTTAGCTGTATCCACTTGTATTTAATACAACGAAGATTCGAGCGATTAACAAACATATATGTTTGGAAAATTCTGGAACGTATCACTGTGAATGTGAATGAGCGGATTGTCGCCAGACATTCAGAAAGAACTGGAAAGACTTGTGATATTCGCATCCCAAGCAGAGATGGTGGTAAAGCCGTGAGCACAAAATATTTTAATAGCTTCGCCGTACGGGGAGCAAGATTGTTTAACAAAATGCCTGGGCATATTCGAAACGCCACTGATATCAAAATTGTAGAGTTCAAAACTTTGCTGGATTCTACTTTAAGAAGAACACCAGATAGACAGCGGTTTGCGGTTACGTGCACTGTGGAGATAATTCACTGCTGGCTCTCTCTTTGGTCGCTAACTGCGGCACCACAGAAGACACCCAGCAGAGTGACTCCACACACGTGGGGTGATGTGAACAACGTCTCCTGAAGTTCTTCAGAAGACCCTCAAGGTACTCAAGGTACGCTCAGAGGCCATATTCAGTAATGTACGGTCGCAAATATCATCGTATCTATCACAATTAAGGACTGGATTTTCTGCAATTTAAAACTTGGAAATAGAAATACACGATACACTACTTATAACAATACTACATCAAAACGATACTCATTTCCAAGTTATTTACATTTCTTCAAATTGACACAACCTATGATAAAATAATTTATTGGAGTGACAAACTAGCACAAAGGCTTTCCCCTTTCTGCGTTCTTAAAAATCTCTGCGGCTATCATTCAGGGCTCAGAAGTTTTCGAGCAGAACGTCGGTGATGTAAAATTTGAACTAGCGTGCTAAGCGCGTGTCTACGACCTTAGTAAAAAAAAACGAAGAAAGGACGCGTGCAACATGAGACAACTGAGCACAAAGGCCCCTTCAGGATCGAACACGTGCATGAGACCAGTAAGTCAGACACAAGAGGATTATTATTATAAACTTTGCCGCAACTCAGGCGTTACAACAGAGATGAGTGTGAAGTATTCAAATACCACATAATTTGTCGCGTGGCTAACGTGCACTACTACGAGCAGGAAACTAGGCGCAAAGCATAGTAGGAGACACTCGAGTGGTCGGCCTCTTTCACGGCCTCCCACACGAGAGAGATGAGAGCAGCCCCTTACCATATCTCACTCTAAGCTAAAAGTGACGTTTAGTTTTTTTTTTTTTTTTGTCTTTTAAAAAAACAGACCTTGCCTACCTAACCTTACCCGACGGTTAGAACCTTTTTCTAAACACCCAATTTCTTGGATATAAGCAATTTCGACCCGACGTTTCTAGCCCGACTTGACCCGAAAATTAGACCCGACACGTCATTTTTAGGTTAGAGTGACATAGCCGCGGACTAGGTGCGCTATCTTGATGGACAGCCCACCTTGCAGAACAGAAAAGGAAATAGAGAACCTACATAACTTAACAAAACCAACCTCATCAGCAGGAACTGCGCCAGATGCAACATCTGCGGAAAAGGTACGCGGGTTTGGCCATTGGGTGGTAAGACCCATAGAACAGAACGGAGTACAGTAGTAGAAATAAAAGCAAAAACGCAGAAAAGGCTTGATATAAAGCAGAAAGAAAGAAAGAAAGAAAGAAAGAGGAAAACCCAGAAAAGCAGGAAAAACAGAATTATTATTAGGTTAGATGTTTGAGCCTCCCTCGACACAACCATGGAGATAGAAGAGAGGAGGAAGAAGACTGAACAGCAGGGGAACAGTAAGTCGGGAAAGAAGAGGAAGAACAGACGAAAGTAAGATCAGTAGGAATATGAAACCAGAAAGGCAGCAAAGAGGGTACGAAACACGGTCGTCCCGAAAGCCTGGCTAATACAGTATATAAGGTAACCTACACAAACCCCCTGGGGCGCTGCTCCCCATAACATACGATGGGCAAACTTGGCTAAAACATTACCCTATGACCGATAACCAGAGACAGTAGAAAAAAAGCAGAAGGTTTGGAAGAAAGAAGACACAACGGCTTGGGGAAAGAGATATTCCGAAAGTCTAGCTGAAGTTATGGCAACTAATTGGGACCTCCAGGAGCGCTGCCCCCACAACTCATATGGGCCAATGTAACTAACCCATGAACATGTTCCATGTTTATGAACTTACCCTCTTCACCTCCAGTGTAAAGCGATTTCGGAGTCAAATAAAGTGAACTGGTAGGGAGTCTAGCACTACAGGCAAATTAGACGTAGTCAAGTAAGATGAATATCAACATAATAGGGTGCCCGCGCTGTCATATAATGACAGTGAATAATTTGTGTTGATCCTTCTTCATTAACCATGTTCTCCTTATGCATGGATGTTTATGAAATTAACATGAGTTGTTAGGAATGTAATAAAGAGTGAATGACCAAATTTTGGTAATGATCCGTTAGTTCAATCGTTCGATTGTCACTGTTTTCAATTTTATGCTCCAATTGCCAACTTTAAAGATCATCCAGTTGAGGATTCACGGCATCCTAATTACCCTAATTAATGAGCACCAAGACTCTTATTTTCTGACATGAAAACAATTCATTACTTTTGCAGTCAGTTCAGCAACACTGAAAAGAATTGATTCGATTTGGTATCATGGATACCCTAGTGTGTCATATTTGTCCGATAGTTTTTCTGGTTATTTAAAGATGATTCGTCGACAATTGCATCAAAGTTGGAAGAATAGCTGATGCAATGAAATCATCTGTGGGAAGAAACTAAGAATCAAGGTGCATGAGAGTGCTAATAGAAGCTTCAGATATATTCAGAGCTGCGATTTCAATTTCGGCAGTACAAGAAGTACAGTTAGACGTGGGGCCGCCCGATGGAGAAGGTAATACTCGCACAAATCAGACTAAGCCTGCGATATCTTCATTTTTGAATTTCGACTGTCCCTTATTAAGATACGTTGGCCATCTTCTGCAACCCGGCCTATTTTCTACCTATCAGTTTTCAATGGAGTATTAGAGTACGACCAGAGCCTCGAACCTGGGCTAATTTCCGCCTATCTGTTTTGTTAAAGCGTGGCAGAAAATAGATAAACCGATTAACAAGCAGATAAATACACATCGGTCTTTATTATATTGCAGACTAGGAGGTCCAACTTTCAAAATTTACGGCAAAAGTTATGTGATTGAGCTTTTTATTGTTCCGGTTCCTAGTAAAGGTTTTACTGTATTGCAGGTCTCATCCCTGCAGGCCTGATCTTCCATTAGTGAAACGCAAGCTGTACAACCATGAGTTTTGCGATAGTAAAATATTCCCCCTGCAAGATAAGGAGTGAATATCAGCTTGGAATTGATCAAGCGTTAATTGCTGCACTAAGAACTAGAGTACTCTGAGAGCGCATACCTCCCCAAGTGAGGCAACGGTAGCAAAAAATTCAAATTGGCTCTGAAACCATAATTTTCTTTGTATAAACTTGAAAATCTAATCATTTGTGTCTTTTAATAGTAATAACAGATTGTGCAATTTTCTTGAAGATCCGATCATAACTTTTTGAGTTAACCTGCTAACAAACGTTATGACAGATATGAGTCAAACATACGAACGAACAAACCGATCTGCACCAAAATTCAACCATTTATGTCTTCCTACATTACTAACGAACCCTATAAATTTTTTAAAGATCCATTCATCATTTTTTGAGTTATTGTGGTAACAAGCATAAAATTGAAAACAGTGACAAATGAACGATTGAACTAACGGATCATTACCAAAATTTGGTCATTCACTCTTTATTACATTCCTAACAACTCATGTTAATTTCATAAACATCCATGCATAACTTTTTGAGTTATGGCATTGAGAAAAATGAGGCAGACAAGCAAACAAACAAACGGATGGACATATCTTCACCAAAAGTTAATCATCTGTTCCTCCTAACATACCTAGCAATCCCTGTAAATTTCGTCCAAATTAGTTCAGAACTTTTTGAGTTATCTTGGTGACAGACAGAGAGACAAACAAATAGAGAGACAAAGAAATAGACAAACACGACGAAAACATAACTTCCTTGGCGGAGGTAAAAATATAGTTCAGTCAGAAGAATTCACTGGAAGTGCCCAGGGCTCACCGTATTGTGGATACCAACTGATTGTTAAACCTCCAGCGTCGACATTTGGATGCGATGTAAATTCAATATAAAAAGGTGTCTGTTCAGTGTGAAGATTCAACTACTTCGATATCATTCAGCAATGAAAGCGGGGATCCAGAGGCTGGGGATCCAGAGCCAAGCATCCAGAGGCCGGAGATCCAGAGCTATATATGTCACCGGTATTGCAAGCGCGGAAATTGTATGGTATCTCAACTTGTTTTTCAGTAAATGAATTTTCTCTTATTAAACCCTTAGCTGCTTGACGGAGAGACGGACCAACATTAGAGCGAGCAAGGGAACGAGGGAGCAAGCAAGCGACCAATAACTGTGTTTTATTATATAGTGGATTAGAATTTTTTTTTAACCATACATCGTATGTTATTTACAGATCTCTCCTTCCTTTATCTCTGGGTTCCTAGATATGCCTAATGTAAGTTAGAGAAGATGTCATCACATTAATGACATTAATGAAGAGACAACGGAAATATGGTATTAGGTATCATATTACATAGCCTACTGTCTATACAGTGATGCATTTGACGGTGCAGCGAAACTTTGAGAGCAAGAGACAGGTGAGGCCTTCGGATTGGTTTCTAGAGAACGAGAAATGAAGTGGTGTACAGCATATTTGTTTCCTAAAGTTAGTAAGAGAGTTCTTTTGGCCAACTCTTTATTGATTCGTAAGGTTAGACAATTGAATGCAATATCCGGTGAGTTTGACGAGCCGTTATTATTATTATTTTTTATCATTTATTTTAATTTTTTCCAATTTTTTTGACACCGACAAAAATCTATAGAAACTCCTTTTCGATTGCGACTTTCAAAGGAAAAGGACATTTTGCCACAAAAGTATAGCCACTGCGTGGTTCTTCGCCGGCGGGAGTCAGTCTAAATATAGAATCCCACTAAACGGGTGGGGGGGAAGAACCATATGGCCTCCTAAAGTACTTGGGAGAACTCGCACCGTTATAACGCATTGTTATGGCTCGGATGATTTCTAGCCTATTCTGATATCATCATTGTCAACTTAATGTTTTACAACTATTATTCCCATGCGATTGATGCCGTCCTACTGGTAAGGTAGGTAAAAAGTTTCATATGTGTCTCATAAAATAAACAGTAACAGTTTATTCAGGATATTTGACAAGCAAGAAGGTGCAAGGAAACAAAACAATGAACATTATTTCAAATGGCAAGTGGAGAAATATTAACATGAAGTTGCTGGTGATACAAAGGGCTTGTCGCATTCTGTTTATCAGCGGAAAAGTATTTAAGGATATTGGGACCGTCTCTGCTAATACCATTTTCATTAGTGTGAGAGAAGAGCCAAAACTCTTTTGATAGATTAAATATATGTAAATCATCATTTCCCGAACCTCTCTATAAGGCCCACTGCAGATGAGAGTCGAAACACGGTAACGTTTCTACGTACGTCTCCGATTCTGTCGCTACGGGCACAACTTCGGCTTGGCCAGATTTCAATGGTCCAAAATGGCTTGAAATCTAATCCGCCGTTGCGAAAATTCTCCTACGGCATTTGTCAGCTGCATGGTGTGGAATATCTCCCTCAATTTCGAGTGGCTTTTAGCTCTCAATAACGTACATTTTATTGCGATGTTCGAACACGTTAAGATGTAGTCACGGTCACAGAAACTTTTGTTCTAGGAAAGTGAAACGTTCTAGTTTTTCGACTCCCGTCAGCAGCGGGCTTAACCGGAAATGAGAACACCAAGAACGACAGAAAATGGGTAAGAACATGATTACATAACTATCTACTGAAACGATGCCTGTGTACTAACAGAAAACAAAACACTTGCGTACTTAAAAAGTTATAAGTACTGAGTGTGGGAAGGGGAATTTTTTCGTGTATAAATTGGTTCTAACTTTAAAGTTCGATGACCCTTGAGGCTGCAGGTGCCAGTTCCGAGCTGCGGCTCATAGCTGTAGCCATGCATACGCTATTTACCTAATTTACATATAAGTTCACTAGGTAGTACACGTACGTGTAATGTACAAGCTGCTGCAATTGACGGCAAGCTACAATGTGTGTACTACCAAGACTCAATAACAATGTCTGAATTTTTTTCAATATTAACACTGCGACGCTTCAAAGAAAAAAAAGAAGACTAAAATAGCTGTCCGTATATCGGTACAAGGCATTTTATTAAAAGCTGTCTAGCCACCGATAATAAAAACCGAGCGTTTCGGACTATGTGTCCATCATCAGCGGAATTACGGGGAGTAAGCAGTTGAGGCATGCATGGCAGGGCCTGCTCTCAAAATCCAGTAACTTCTTCCGGGTCTCCTAAATATTAAAATAGCTTGAAATATTGAAGTAGCTTCCGCGGAGGCAGCCAAAAATTCTGTCATAGTTGTGGACTTTTAATTGCACGTTTAGCTCAGGATACACAATAATCTGCTTTAAAATTGACCTTTGGAACCTGTAGAAATTTCACAGATTTTGCTGATATCCCAGCCCGCTTCATCCTAATTTCCCCTATCTAATACTGAAGAAATCTGTGAAAATTCTACAGACCAAAGGCACGGTTCACCAATTATAATGCTCTCGGACCCGTATTATGTAAACGAAGAGTGAAAATGTTCCAATAATTAAAAAAAATTTCTGTGTATGGGTTCTGAGCACTCGTTTGGTGCGAAAAATGAATGAAAATAATAAAACACCTAGAAAAATGACCGATACTTGGTTTACGTCCTAGCACGTTATGGTACACATGATAATACACGTGTACTAGTAAACACATGTACTGTGCGTATTTAGATCATGAACGTGTATCACACACACCTGTAGCCCCGTTCACGAGGCAACGGCGTATTTAGTACAGTGCGCGCTTAGTGTGTGGTGAGGCGCAGTCACTTCTGTTATTCATCGTGTGTGCAGTGAAATCCTTTTGAGGAGGTGAGTGAAAAATTTCCGTGAGAGTTATCGTGGCGACCTGGAAAAAAAGTGTTACGTGAAACAGAGATGCTTCCCTTCGAATATAAACTTATATCTTTATAGATAGGTACGTACAGAGGTACATTTTACCCATCGTTAGTGTTCGATGGTTAGAGGTATGAAATATAGAGAAGTATTTCTCGGCTGCCATTCCATTACACATACGTAATAGGCATCGAAAATGCATAAGTTATTTAGGACGTTTAAGTATATGCAAGTGCATAGATATGCATCTTAGTTCAGTCATTCGTGCGTTACTCGATATGTTCATCGATGCGACAAATTCTAGGAAAGAATTATAAAAGTCGGAGCAGAAACACGCATCACCGTTGTAAGTGCGAGGTATTACTAGCTATATATATATTCATAAACAGATATTCATGTACAGATATACTTTTGACTGAGCTATTATCTAATTTAAAAGCATCAAACCAAACTTGACATTAAATAGTGCAGTAGATGGCCCACAATTGCTAAAAAAAATTGTTTTACTGCCAGTTATTGGGAATAACTTTGCTAGTTCAACTCAAGAACATCTTAATTCAAATCATTAGCCATGACGTACATTTTACCGCCGTTGTCATAAACTCGTCATTTTTACATCCGCCAAGGAGGTTGTGTTTTTGTCTTGTCTGTCAGTTTATTTGTCACCAAGATTACTCAAAAAGATATGAGCCGATCTTTACGAAATTTACAGGGATTACTAGGCATGATAACAGTAACAGATGATTAACTTTTAGTGAAAATCCGTTCATCTGTTTGTGTCTTGTTTGTCTGTTTGCCTATTTTTTCTCAAGGCTATAACTCAAAAAGTTATAGACGGTTTTTCATGAAATTCACATGAGTTCTTAGGTGTAATACGAAGAGCAAATGAATAAATTTTTGTGATGATATGTTTGTTCGTTTGTCTCTTTGTCGCTGTGTTTGGTTTTTTGCTTGGCAACACAATAACTCAAAAAGTTATAGATGGATCTTTATGAAATATATATGAATTGTTAATAATGTTAAAAGACGTAAGTGATTCAGTTTTGGTGATAATTCCGTTATGTGTTTGACTTATGTTTGTCATAATGTTTGCTAGCAGCATAACTAAAAAAGTTTTGAACGGATCTTCAAGAAAATTACAGAAATTGTTTTGTGTATTCGATCAAAAGTCACAAATGATTAGATTTTGGCGGCGACACGAAGAAAATCATGGTTTCAGAACCAATTTGAATTTTTCATTACCGTTGCCTTGCTTGGCGGAGGTATGCGCTCTCAGAAAGCTTTCTAGTTCTGAAGGTGTTTTACGTTGAAACATTGAATGCTTTTGACATGCATTCTATCGAAGCCAAAAGATGTACGCAACACACTTATTGCTTTCGTTATGAATATTGTCAAGACTTTATAAATCTATAACTTCAACTGACTAAGCACATAAGTATATAACTTCAAATACTATATAGACAGTGAATTTTGATTTCTTTATTATAATTAGCACGTTCAACAATATTGTTTAAATTATATTACTACCAGATCGCATCACTAGTACATAATACCGGGATCAGACTTTAGTACTTTCCTGTGGTATCTCGGATACCGACTTTTATGTGTTTAATAAGAACGAGCTGAACATCCGCTGATAAGTTGTGAGTGCGATTGCATAGTGTTTCTCCGGCATACGATGCCACCTGGCTGTAAATTTTTAAGCGTACTGTGAGAATGTTTAAGATTCGGTTGAGAAGTTGAGAGGTCGAATTGAAACGGCGCTTTCACCAAGTAGCCACATTTTTTGCCGTCATCGTCAAACCTTCCCCGGGACATCTGTGACGTCACCGATGTCTCTGGTCTAACTGAGCCCCGCAGCGTGCGTGCTTGCAATCTACAAAAGCGACGATCTTAACTGCTTCAATAATTTAAACGAAATTTGGCTCGGCTGGGGATATTCACTCAGTACAGGAATTATAACCGCGAACATATTAATGATGAAAATACGCAACCGATCGACTATGACATCTTCTACCTCACCAGTTTTCGGTCGAAGATTCTCAAGAGATGCCCGTCTATGTTAATCAATCGTTTCTCATATAAAGTGTACTCATTTTTTTTATCAGCAATGCAAGACCTTCGGACATACTCCTATGGTTTAAGTGCGAGCTAATGAAAGTCTCTTTGTTTCTTCGATGATGCAGAGAACAATGCGAGTCTCGGCAGTCCTCTGCATTTCCCTGCTGCCTCTTCTCGGCTACGCAGAGGAAAATCTTGGCTTAGGGTTGTGTATCCGTGGTGAAATAAGAAATGGCAATGGTCCAGGTTCAGCCAGGAACTTTGCGAGGGTAAGGCTTTTTTTGTGAGGATAAGACTCGTCTCTGCGAGGGTAAGGTCGCCTTTGCAAGGCTCAGGCTCGTCTTTGCGAGGGTAAAGCTCGTCTTTGATGAGAAGGTAAGGCCGTCTTTGCGAGGGTAAGGCTTTTTTTGTGAGGATAAGACTCGTCTTTGCGAGGGTAAAGCTCGTCTTTGATGAGAAGGTAAGGCCGTCTTTGCGAGGGTAAGACCGCCTGTGAGAGGGTAAGGCTCGTCTTTGTGAGTGTAAGGCCCACCTTTGTGAGTGTAAGG
>LQNS02278163.1:4635106-4646394 GCA_001587735.2 Parhyale hawaiensis
AAACGAAAGCGTAGATATGATACGGGTGAAATGAACTCAAGTCTCTAATTTACGCCTATCTATTTGTGAAGAGCGTGACACACACACACACACGTAGATACAAGCGTATTAATATATAGATTATGATGTAAACAAGCGAGTGATCAACCATGAAATTATCCACCATACCTATAACAATACAGTTGTTGGTCACTCCGCGCTTGCTTACTCTCTTGCTCTTTTATTTGATCTATTATTATTATTTGGTCTCCGTCACGCTGCGCGGTGTTAGGGGTTTCGATAGGAGAAAATTAATCTACTGAGAAAAAAGTTAAGATCCCATCAAATATCAGCCCGTAGAGTAAGTGCGACCAACATAGCTTCTAAAACGTATGGTCAGAAATGGAAATACTGCCTTTTCTGAATCTCGCTTCGCTTTTGAAACTAGCTTGGTCCTTTTTGTTACGACGTTGATGATTCTTCTTCTGAGCGTGGTAGATGAAAAACGGTATCTTTGATAGAGTTTCTGATCCTGTCGGACATAAGCTATGTCACATATTTTTTTTAGATGAATTTCTTCATAGCAGTTCGAGGAGCTCAGACTTGGTTATAGTATTCGTTTCTTTTGTGCATAATCACTTTCGCTTTCTTTGGCTGGATCGCTTCGGTGCAGCTGAAACTTCACTCTGAGCAGGCGCCTAGTTATTTTGATTTAATATGCATAACAGCCAAATTTCGACACTTGAAATTCAACTATCGCTTGGTATCCAGTTTACAGTAAGCTCCGATCATTTCTAGTGAATTATTTTAACTGAACTATATTTTCTTATAGTGCTGCTCAACGTTTGGCCATTGCCAAACGGATATTCGGGCCTCTTCTTGCAGGGGGAATATTTTGCTTTCCCAAAACTCGCGGCTGTACAACTTGCGCTTCATTAATGGAAGATCAGGCCTGCAAGAATGAGACCTATTCAACAGTAAAACATATACTGGGAACCGGCAAAATTGAGTAGCTTAATCGCAAAATTACTGCCATCCTTTTTGACGGCTCGGCCCTCTAGATGTTAAAGATTTTTCTCTTGGAAACACTGAACCAATGCCCGTTTGTGTTCATTTGCTTGTGATTATATGACCAGAAATACTAGTTCTTATAATGAAATGTGCAGCTTATAAAAATCATAGGCCATGTAGGACACTCTGGAGGCCCAAATGAAATGATGAAGATACAATGTAAAATAGCTATGTACTTATGAACGTACTACGATGTTATGACGTCACAAGCTCATCACATATAGTGCGCTGCAGCTTGGGCCTTCCGCGTGCGTTAACCTTGTAAGTCTCATCAACCTTGCTCTGAGAGCGCATACATCCGTAAAGCAAGGCAACGGAAACGAAGCATTCAAATTGAATACGAAACTATGATTTCCTTCGTATCAATACCGAAATCTAATCATTCGTGCATTTTCCAATTTTCATGAAGATCCTTTCATAACATTTCGGGTTATGGTACGAACAAACATGAAATCAAACACAGAGACAAAGAAAAAAATAGGCAGATCGTCACGAGAATCTCCTCGTGTACTCTTCGTGATATACCTAACAACTCACATAAATTTCATAAAAATCCCTACATAGATTTTTGAGTTAAGTAATTTTGCGATTAAGCTACTTATTTTTGCCGGTTCCCAGTATATGTTTTACTGTTTATGCTGCCATACCTAAATATCCCTGTAAATTTTTGTGGAGATCCGTCTATAACTTTTTGAGTTATGGTGGTAACAGATAGACAAAGACACAGATAGGCAGAGAGAAAACTCCATGAAAATACAACCTCCTTGGCGGTGGTAATTACTCAATCTGCTAGGTCCACATACTGCAGTTCTACCTCGCTGTTATTCTTCTTATTGGGACACACAAAAAACAAAGGAAGAAAATGTTTTAGCAAAGCAGCCTGCTTGAGAAAAAAGTCGAAGGTTTTGTAACACAGTCGAGAAAAAATGTCATGGCCGGAATAACATACGCCATCTTCTCACATGTAGATTGTAATTTTAAAATTTTATCATTTCGCTACATGTGTCCTTTTATTTGGGTTATGGAAGTTCATATTCCATAGTATTTAATAAATTTGATAAACTGAATAACATTGTTTTGTCTCCAACATTTACTGATATTGACTTTGAAACCTGAGACTTTGCAACCCAATCAAAGGGCTCATATTATATGTTAGAAAGCATGATTATTTTATAATTTTGTTTCTATTCATTCTTTGAATTAGTAAATACCTCAAAGTATGTATGATTTAATTCGGTACTGTTCATGTATAAAACTAGGTTAATTTTCCCTAAAAACGGTAAATAAGAATGAATGAATGTTTAGCGGCTATGCAAATATATCATACAATGAAACTTCTTAATTCAGAAGGTGTCAGATTGAAAAGGAGATCCACTCGCTAAATGACGAATTCCACAGCATGCTTGGTGCCCCTGCATTCGCAAAACACTAAATTGTGAACCTGTGTACCTGAATGCGCTATAAATTAATTTTTAACCTCTCCTTTTTCCTCGCCCACTTACTATGGCGTTTGTTATTGTTACAACTCACGGCTGATAGCACTGTCTGTGAAATCGGTTTCTAGTTTTTTTTTTCAATTTCGAGGGTTTCTCTTTCATGAGATTTCTTTTTTTTTTTTGCTTTGATAGTATCTGCTGCATAAGTTATGCTTTATAAAATGGTTTTGCATTTCTTAGATAATGGTAGGGCATATTAACAAACGTTGCAAATTTCTTCGCTTCAGGAATGGAGACGTGCAGCAACAAACTTCTGATTACAATGAGGGGAGGTTTGACCCCGAAGGTCTGGCGGACTTGGTCGTCCCGTGGTCCGAGTCTTGGTTTGACCTGACAAATCTGCCCGGTGGTGACTGTGAGTATTACTCTTCTCATTACCCGCAAACGAATCGAGGGAGGTGGTAATGGTTATCACCAGCAAACAAAGTGAGAGGGGTGATAATGTTTTCGTAAAAGAATCAAGTATATATATATATAGCTATATTTATCTGTCCACCCAAAAAGTGATAGAAGAAGTTTATCAATGTTCACATTTTTTTTGCAGGGTTCTGGTGGGTTGCCCTCAATGTGACCCATGTCAAAAAACTAGGATTAGCTGGCCATACATAATGGCGACGATGAAATTTGCTCCCACCGCGGGTGATGGTCTTACGCCATGAGGCGATCTAGTTTCATTCTGCATGTATCTATACCTGTATGTTTTTTCACCCTAAAATTACTCAAGGAATGGAGCTCGTTCATAATCTCTTGCAGGAATGCAGGTGAAATGACGTAAATGTGAAAAATGCTCAAAAAAGAGCTAACTCAGTTCTTTTAGCAGCCCCTCCCCTTCGCGGGTGAAGCTCTTATGGGGTCCGGTACTTTTTCGCACCGATTTTTTGGCGTCGATGTTTTGGCGCGGATTTTTTGGTGCCACGTTTTTTGGAGCCGAATATTTGGCACTGATTGAAATTGAAACAGGATATATGGACTCGATGAAATTACTCTAAAACCTGTTATTTTAGGTTAATATCTAAAAACAAACATTGAAATAGTTGTACAATATGTAAAATGCGTTTGTCAACTGTCTCATACCAAAGAACATAACATCAACACTATTCTGTATTGGCTAAAGTTAGTTATTTTATTATTGCATCTCGTGATTGTGGGCTAAACCACGCAAATATCATAACGGCTTTTTTTTCTAATCTAACCTAACCATACCAAACCTAACCATACCTAGCCTGACCATACCTATACTAAACAAACCTAACCAAGCCTAACCACACGTAACCTAACATTGCCTTACTTTTAACCTTAACTAACCTAAACTAACCTAACCTAAATATTACCTAACCTAAATAATGGCCCCCAAAATATTCGGCGCAGTAAATTGTTGCTATTACCCCCCCACTCTAATGCGGTATTTATGTAGAGATACTTAGGTAAATAAAGCCATATTTTACCTAAATATGTTAACGAATATACTGGATTTGAGTGGGGAGGGGGGGCTGGTAATAGTAAAAAATAATCTCGGCGCCAAAAAAAATTTTGCGCCAATAAATTTGCGCCAAATTATCGCCGCCTTAAAGTCCCATTCCGGCTCTTACGCTGCGGGGCATTCTACAGTAGTTACAATGGCGTCATCAACTGGTCGATGAAACTAAGCCCAATTACGGTCTAGACTTGCTTCGAACTTCAGATAGGGCTGATTGGTTAAACTCTTCTGACCGAGTTTTAGAGGAGTTCGTGAAAGGGTGCATTGTCGGGCAGCAGGTGTGTTATAATTTAAAATAAATTCCGCAAACGTAGTGCAACTGAAGAGAACAGGTTCAACCAATGGCATGTCGGGCAGTGAAAAGGCAAGTCAGGACTTCTAGATGGGAAATAGAAGTTTCCGCAGCCGCTACTGCACAATGCAACCCAAAGGCATTCTATAAGTATGTAAATGAAAGATCACGCACAGAAGAAACCATAGGTCCGCTCAAAAGACCTAACGGTGAAATCACCAATGACCTAAGAAACAAAGCCATAATCCTGAACAAACATTTTGCCTCAGTATTTAACAGTGAAAATGGTACGAATATTCCTGAACCTGTACCGATGCAAGTTACCCCCATAAACACACGTGCTGTCACGGAGTATGTGCTCTTTCAAGAACTGACTCACGTGACTGTGCATAAAGCCAGTGGGAAATGGCATCAGTCGCCACAAAGCAGCTACTCAAAACATTCAATCGGTCTCTAAGCTCGGTAAAAGTGCCACACGATTGAAAACTAGCAAACGTGCTTCTTATGCATAAGGTGATAAAAAATGATTTAATAACTATCAAAAAGTCTTACCTTAGTCGTCTGCAAACCATTTGAACGCCTCCTGGAGAAGAGTATTAGTGACCACATGTGGATGTATCAGATTATTTAATTCCGACACCAAGCACGGTTTTCGAAGTAGAAGAATCTCCCTAACCAAACTTGCTGGACTGCTTGAAAGTTACGGCAGTCATAGATGATGAAAAAGCAGCAGACATTGTTTACCTAGACTTTCAAAAGGTACTTGAGAAACCCTCCTTGAACGGTTAATTAAAAAATTAGTAGCTCATGGCAGGCAGGGGTACTAAATATTCAAGATGGATCGAAGCATGACACACTGGTCGGCAGCAGCGATAAAAGCTGCAAGGAGAGACGAGCGACAGGACGCCGGTCATATCTGGGTTTCAGCTAGGTAGCCTGCTTGGCCCACTCCTCTTCATAATTTACATCAGCGACCTACACTTAGAATGGAAATAATAGCTTTATCGTAGAATTGACCACATCCCGACTATTTGACTATAAATTTCAGTGAAAATTTCACAGAAAGTTAAACTTATGATGCTTATAGTGTCTGTAAATTTTCAAACGACTGATCTTGCTGGTTCTAGAAAAATTATGTTTTTTTGTCAATTTTACTAATTTCATTGAGCGGCGGTAATAGGTTTTTGATTAAAAAACACAAAACATGCACAGTTTTCCATCACCAAAGGGGCAAAAATAAACAACACAAATGGAAAAATGTGTATTAAACAAGGAATCACCAGTCATAAGTCTACAATGACTGAAAAAGTCTTAATTGTCAGTATGACCCCCATGACGTTTCATAACTTCAATAATTCTTGAATCCATGTAGCCAGTTAGTTTGTCTATTGCAGAAGGTGGAACTACCCTTGCTGCTGCTGCAGCAACAGCATCCCACAAGACAGATTTTGAGCTGTACTCTCTTCCATCTTCGTAAATTTCCCTTTTCAGAACGGCTCAGAAGTTTTCATCTGGGTTTAGATCAGGTGAGAACTGTAGCCAAACCATCACTTTCTCTCCATGGAACCCCAAAGAGTCTAGAAATGCTGTGGCAGTACGGACAGAGTGAGAAGGCGCATTATCATACATGAAAATCAAGTTTCGAGGCAACGAAAGGGGTATATCATCCAGGCATGAGACCAAGGCGTCCTTTTACATTTCACAATATGATGCAAATCTAATTTTCACGCCATCAGCTACTCTAACCGGACCTACAAGTCGATCCCCCATGATACCAGCCCATATCATAACACCAACTCCTCGTTGTTGACGTTTTATGCGTTGCTGACACTCACCTCCTGGTAGCACCCAACCCTTACTCCACCCATCAGGTCCATCAAGGGTTGCCCGGGTTTCGTCGGTGAAAAGAACTTGATTCATGTTTATCTTCATGTATTTCTTTACCCATTCAATCCTGAAAATTTTATGTCTTGGAGCCAGAGGAGGCAATTTCAGAGGGAATTTAACAGAAGCAATGAAGCGAAAGATATAATTTCTTGTGGTTTTAGGCACTTCAGGAAGCCTAGCAGCCGTAAAAATTGATTTGCTTGTTTGCCCGGGCCTTTTACATAGCTGACGATCTATATTTCTAATGCTTCTATCAACAACAGTCCTTGAATGCCCAGCATCTGATCATTTTTTCCGTGGTGAAGGGTCCTTCAAGAATTTTGTCGCTGTGTCAATATAGCGTCCTATTTTTGGGCAATAACATCAGTAGGGGTGCCTTAAGCTGTTTCTTTTTTCTTCTCGTTAGTTAGAGCTTTTCCACGTCTCATTTTAGCAGAATATACCGTACAAGAAGCTATTCTTGTCGTTCACCTCATATAGAAAAAATGCAAAGAGTTGTAAATTAAGAGACACAGCAAAATGTAAACGAACTCAACAACGTTGCCATAAGATGTGACGATATTCCTGCAAGTTTCATGAAAATTTGATCTCGCAAAAATGAGATATGGTCAATTTTGTGTTAAAGCTTTTATTTCCGTTTTAAGTGTAGTTACCTACTAATATCTGCTGGAAAAGCAGTAAATTTGCTAATGACACTAAATCATGTCATCCTACCAGGATAAATTTGAGCTCTAGCAAGACCATGACCGCTTCATGGCACTGTCCGTAACTTGGCCGATTTGCTTTAATGTCGACAAATGTTCAGTCGTGCACACTGGACCGGAGCCGGATACAACCTCAGCCTAACTGCGAATGAACGGGAGGAAGTTGGCAGCTGTCACCCAACAACGTGACTTGGGTATAACCATCATAATCGATCTATAACACATTCAGCAAGTTGGCAAGAATGTGAAAATGGCAAGCGGAGTACTGGGATTCATCACCAAAAATTTTGAATACAAGTCCAAGGACATCACGCTCTTGTACAAGGCATTAGTGCGGCCACACTTAGAATTTGCCCTTCAATTCTGGTCGTCACATCTGTGCAAAGATATTGATAACATGGAATGAGTCCAACGCAGAGCAACGAAATTGATACCTCAGCTGCGAAACAAGCCGTATGAATGTCGCCTAAAACAACTGGGTCTGATCTCTCTCGAGCAAAGACGACTCAGGGGGTAACTAATAGAAATATTCAAGTATTTGAATGGCTTCAACGATGTACCTACAACGGGACTCTTTGAAAGAGACCTTAACCCTACAATTAAAGGGAGACCTCTTGCGAAGAGTTATGACAGGAGAGGTAAGGTGCAATATACCTCAGAATAATGATTTGCAAATAAATTCATTTATTTATTGATATTTGGGATTACAAATCAACAGGCATACTCTTCAGACATTCATACATGAGTTGAAATATAATTAGAATCATAAATTCAGTGGTAAATTATATTAAAACACCATAAAATGCACTTTTCTAAGAGAACGCTAGAAAGAATGCAATGATATACATTTTGTACGATAACAGTGGCAGTTTGCTCACCAATGCAGGCCGTGTGCATGTGTTGCGGGAACTGTGGGGTGCGTGCTGTATTGCAGGGACTGTACTGTCTACGTATGCAGAACAATCAATGTACTACGGATGTACACAACAATATCCATTCAATGATACATTATACAATGGACTGCGACTGCAGTGATGTAGCCTCATTTAGCTAAGGTGGTCATATTTAGGCCTATTACAAATAATGTGTATAAAGCTTCGTTGTCCATCTGTAATTATAACCCTGGGATGAAGTTACGTGCAGATACAGAGATTAAACAGAAGTTGAAACGTACGGGGCTGCCGGCCGTACGAATACAGGGTGCGGTGCACTATAGCGTAGCTCTCCCTCTATAGGGACCATTTATCATACGTAATATCTATGGTATTTTCACTTCTGTATGGTATTTTCACTTATTTTTTTCACAAAACATGAAAAATGCCATTTTTGAAAAGTCACAAGTTTCCACCAACTCAACTGAAATTTGAAAACAATAAATATGCAAATTTTTGCAGGGTGAGGTGCAATACACCTCAGGTCTCTATTTGTAGGGTTAATGATCGCTTACGAAACAACGGTCAAAAACTCAAGCATAAAGCTCGAGGAACGACTTTAAGTCAGCAGCTTTTTCCGGATTTCATAGTCAGCATTTGGAACAGACTCCCTTCCGATGTTGTTAGAGCGGAGTCAGTCAACTTGTTTAAAAATCGTCTGGACATCATTGGGAGAGACACCCTCCACAGCTAAGAACTCTTCCAGGAGTCACAAACTCTTAACGGCCAAAGCTTCCGAGGCCACTTGAATCCGTCTTCTTCTCTCTCCCGCTTCAACTACACAGTTTGACATCTCTAAGCTCCTCATATCAGTGGCTCTTCATCGTGCTTGCGTACATTCACGATCATCTTTTTGGCAGGGATTCTTCCCCTTTTTTTCTCTTTTCTTCAGTCCTTTATATCCTACAAACATAATGGCAATAGCTCACAGAGGGCTGGAGCGTAAGTTCCGGTGTCTCTTTGGGAATGGGCCTATTGGTTCGTCTGCTGCCGCCTATCTAATCTAATCTAGTTGGAGCTGAAGAGAGAAGAAGATGGATTAAGGTGACCTCTTGAAGCTTTGGCCGTTAAGAGTTTGAGACTCCTGGAGGAGGAGTTCTTAGCTGTGTAGGATGTATGTCAAGTCCATTGTATGTCAAGACAATTTTTAAAAGCGTTGATTGTCTCCGCGCCGACAACGTCGGAAGGGAGTCTATTCCAAATCCTCACTAGGAAATACGGGAAGAATTGCTGACTTAAGGTTGTTCTTCGAGCTCTATGCTTGAGTTTTTGACCGTTGTTTCGCAGGCAATCATTAATGTCTCTTTCAAAATGTCCCGTTGAAGGTTCAAATGCTTTAATGTTTCTATAAGTTTACCCTCTGAGTCATTTTTGATGGCCAGCTAATCCTAGTTTCTCATATGGATGCTGTGTCCAACAAGGTTAGGGCATAACCCCCCCGGAGTATTGCTCTCTTAATAATACCATATGAAAAATAGAACACCTGGTGGCGTAAGATAATCTGCCGCTGTGGAGGCAAATTCAACGCCGTTATTTTTGATGGCCAGCTAGGCCTAGTTTTTTACAGGGGTCACATCTAGGCCAACCCACCAAACTCCATGGAAAAACTGATGCAGATTACTCAACTCCTTCTACCACGTTTTTGGGGCCAGGCAAACATACAAATATCTACAATATAATAAAGACCGATGTGTATTTATCTGTTTGTTTATTTACTTATCTGTTTTTTATCCGTTTTCTGTCACGCTTTAACACAACAGATCGGCGGAAATTGGCCCAGGTTGGAGGCTTTGGTCATCCGCTCAAGTTCCATTGAAAGCTGATAGGTCATCCGCTCAAGTTCCATTGAAAGCTGAGAGGTAGAAAATAGGGCAGCTTGTAGATGATACCTTTGATACCTTACCTTTGATGATACTTCGGACGAGGTCCAGGTATATCTGAAAGTAGTTTTTTCATTGCCTTCGTTGAAGTCCACTCAATGCAGATACATTCAACTTCTCAAAGCAATCTTTTTTGTCGTGATCTGTACCCTCATCTGAGGATTCCTTCATCCAAACTTGAATTGCTGATGGTCTCAGTGACTAGGTACATAATCAACCAAGCAAAAGAGTAATATTCTTCAGCGATCAGCAAGCGGGTAAACACCACGAGGATTTCTCAGTAGCAAATAATTTTTTCCATTTCGAGTTCTCCGTATTTATTGGGAGCGACATCGACTACGGGCCAAGAAAGCATTGCTTTACAAGATATATAGTTCCGGCCTGCACGTTTTTCGAACACAAGATATTGATGGAATTCACAAAGTAGTAGCTGTATAGTCACAAGGTGGGTATCTTTAATACGCTTGAAATTGGAGGCAATTACCAAAGTAAAATTCACGCCACTCATATTTCTCTAATCAGGGACAGTTGAAATAATTCAAAGAGTGAAGATATCGAATGCTGAATCTGATTGGTACTAGTATTATCTTCTCCTTATATCGAATCTATGGCAAGGTATAGGGCAACCTTACGTAATACGTATGAATGCACTTCTTTCATTGCCGAAGTTGAAATCGCAGCACTGGAGACATCTGAAGTTTCCATTAGCACTCTCATGCATCTTCTGAGAGAGCAGAATTCGCTTCAGAGGCCAAAATTTCAGCACTTCAGTGAAGCAGATAGTTAAGTATGGAAGACCTAATATGGATACGGTGACACACATTGCATATAAGCTGACTAGAGGGGCATTCAAGTTTATTACAGTGTTTTTCATAAGATTCTACTTACGAAGACGCACATTTAATTAAGAAAGAGGATAGGGAACGAAAAAGAAGAACGAGACTACTACAGTCTCGAGAAGGAAGATGTGCTAGAAACGGAGAGAGATGAAAGGCTTCTGCGGCACAGTGACGAGAAAGACTTGGAGCAGAAAGGTTATGGAAGGAAATAAGAGTTGCTAATAAGGGTGAGCGGGAAAATGTAGAAACGGCAATTGAGAAAAGATATCAAACACCTCGATTTTTGTACGATTTTTTTTCACGCACGAGTCCACAAGTATATATATATACTTAAATCTTCAACGAAAACATTATGACATCTCTCTCTCTCTTTTAATGATGGATGGTAAACATCCTCCATAGGTAAGGGCTTCTCCTGCAGGAGTGTAAAATTTGTAACGGCCAATGATTCTACGCCAACGTAATTCTCTCTCTTTTATGCCCCAACTTACTTAACGTCCGCGAGCGTCGTGTACCTGCAACAATTGATTGCGCTTACTCATCAGCACTTAGACTGAACTAATTCCCCGGATGTCTGTATGATTCTTAGGGTGCTTTCACACCAAGAGCGAAGCGGCGCGGCGCGAGCGAAGCGGCGCGGAGCGGTGTTAAATATCTTTTGGTATTCCTATGCAGAAACGCTTTGCCTTTCACACTGCAAGCGGCGCGGCGCGAGCGGAGCGGAGCGTTTC
>LQNS02278163.1:4650616-4677434 GCA_001587735.2 Parhyale hawaiensis
TAAGCTTTTGCGGAATTTATGGTGGCGGTTTTTAGGACATTTCCTTCTAGCCGGTGGTAGGTATTTCACGCACTTTTCCAACAGAACGTTTTCAAAGATTTCGTTCATTGTATCACTTTGGCTGCACTGCTTCAATCAATTGAAATTTTGTCGATTATTCCCATATATATACATATTTTTATCGTTTTACATGTAATAGGTATTCTGTTAATGATTTTCTGTGATGTGGCGTTCATTGATTAAATAAATATATATACTTCTCCAGTCACTTTCGATTGTTTTCAATTTTTATGGAGATTTATCTCTTTGGACGATTAGCTCTCCATGGTTTACCGAGCAATTACGATTATTACGTTGTTTGTTCTTTTCCTTACAGTTTTCAACCGCGGCCCCTTGTATCCCATACACTACTCCAGTGCTGAAGTGGTATTCGAAACCTGCAAGGAGCGAGGCCTCTTGCCTCCCCAGAAGTACAGTAAGTTTTTGTTAGTTCGATGCTTAAGTTTTCTTGAAAACTACAGAAAGCCTTAGTGCAATTCGTGAGGCAGAGTTATTGTCCAAAAGCACAAGAGGTGTTTGTGAGTTCTATGCTGCATTCTCGACACAAAGTGCAGCAGGAGTTTGTAATTTTTACGATTTCTTCCTTCGGTACTGCGAGTAGTTTTGAGTCTACTAACCAATCCTCTGCTTTCGTCTGTGCAAAGTTCAAGCACTTTTTCGACTATCCATGTAAGAGAGAAAATACGAGTGGATTGTAAGAGGTTTGTGAAAGCCAAGCTATTCTGGTATTTGACCTGACAAGGCCAATGCTGAAATTTAAAGGTAAAGTTCTTTGACTACACCCTCCGCTATAAAATCCACAGTGCTTGGTTCGTGCTGCCGATTAAGCTTACTGGCGCCATAGGAGTAAGTACGGCAGTCGTCGATCACAGGTCGTTAAGAACTGAGGCGCAATAGCGGAAGGTTCAACGACTCGAACCCTCTACCCTCCCATATCTGGGCAAGGTAAGTGCCCCCACGCTAGCTTGGCATACCAAACAAATTTACTCGCTCAGCACACCGGGTGCTACTCAGAACGCTCATCTGGCTCGGAGCTCGTTCTCAGCAGTTTTAGCATGCCTCTCAGCACGCAAGGCCTGCTGCTTCCGCGCTGAATGCGATTATGATATCCAAAAATAGATACAGAATGTCAAATTTAAAGACCAGGATAAAGGTTCTCTATCTATTCAATTGTTATGATTTATCTAATTTATTCCCTGCAAGTTCCAAACCGGCTTTCTTTACATTAAAATAAATTATATGACTGCACCCATGCTGTTGCATTCTGGGCTTCCACTGGATTTAATTAGTTTCTTCCATGGGTTTCAACGCGATTGTATTTTCGATAGTGTTTGACTGTTAGGTAGTATCTGAGTGTCACCATTTTCTCTATAACTTTTTCAATAGATTTTATGACTTTTAGCTGTGTATTCCAATTTTGATCCTCCTCATTTATGTTTCTGATATTTTATTTTCCCCGATATACTGTTCGACTGTTTCTTTCCTAGCTTGTTGAACTGTTTCTTACCCAGCTTGAATATTCTCAGAGTTTCTCAAACTGTTTTACATTTTCCATAAATGTTCAACCGTTTCCATTATGTTTTTTCATCACAGAGACCTGGTACACATTTGTGCCTATCGCCTATGCCATTGAACATGACGCCTGCTTGTGCGACGACTGGTCTTCTGCTGGCATCCAGTGAAGTGATTGCATATTTGGGACCCACGAACTACATCGTCCTGCTCATGAATTTGTCGAAACTACTTGAAAAAACACTGGTTTCGAGTTTGTAACAGGGAAATTAATAGTTATGGAAAATTTCTCGAAAATTTGTAGGGCCTACTTGTTGACGGCAAAGCCACTTCATAGGTGCGAGGGCAAATCCGTATAAAATAGATAATTTGATTTGCTTACTGGGGAGGGGGGGGGGGAATGTTCATCATGTGTCGAGGGTTTATCTTTATATAGAAGAAAATATCTACCCGGTGAAGGTGAAGAGACTATGTTTGTTGGGACAAACTGATATATCTATGTAAAAAGACGGTGCTTTGTGTGCGCGAAAATATAGGGTAAAAAGACAAATATATATATTTTTCTAGCTGAGTTGATAATGTAGACTAACTGAAAAGAAAACTGACTTGCTTTTTACAAATTGTAAGTTGGGCAATTTTTCCCTGAATAATTACACTTTGATCCCATCTCATTTAAAACTGTACATGCAATTTTTCATGAATTGAGATCGTAGAAGAATTTGGACTTTGACTGGTTTGGGATACCAATAGGTCACAGGGAACCAGAATCGGTGGCTTCACATTCTATCACAAAATGTCATCGAATTTTTATAGGTAAAATTTATAGAAATAAATTGTAAAAGGAGAAATTTTATAAAAAAAATCTACTTCAGATGTAACCAGTTCATTATGTCTGTATTTATTTAACGGTATTTTTAGCATTCGTGTTCATTATTCCCTTGATCGTTAGATTGTTTTGTTTCTTTTCTCCAAATATAATCTACTGCAATAAAATTGTTTGTGGGCTAGTTTGATCTGAAAATTAAGCTAGCGGTTCCTTGATTTTATTTATTTAAATGCCCGTTTATAATACGCTATGCAATTAATGCGCTCTTGAGCTGTGAAAGTGATTTTCTACCCTAAACTTTGCTGTATTGAATGGGAAATTACCCATTGTGACCGAATTGATCAACGATGCCTAGCACTGAATTGTTCACGCATAATCATTTGCCTAACTTGTACTTACATAAAAAGTAGGGGGAGTTTATCATTACACAAACTAAACTCGAAAACGATCGGCTGCTGCTCAAATTTGGAGTGGTTTAGATTCCGTTTAGAAATGATATGTTGTATGATAAAAAAATAACCATTTACATGTTTCCATCGTTGGAACAAATCTAAACATGACTTCAAGGACTTTAAAAATGGATGTCGCATCTCCTGTGTCCATATCTATATTTAAATCTTATCATGGTATGGACGACGTTGGGGCGTATTCCAAGTTGATACATATATATTTGCACATAATTTTGCACAGTACGATGAATGTTGGGTAAGTTGTAAATAAACAATTTGAATGTAACCTTAATAGAAAGCAATAAAAATGAAGGAAGCAACTCTCCACTGCTCCTCCCATTTCCATGTTTCATTTGCCTCTGATAATGATAAGTGGAATAGAAAAATATTGACATTATCTAAGTTTAATTGTGTGTAGTGGTATGAAAGAACACTTATTTAACTGACGATTCCAGTAAGAATGGTAAAAAATCTAGTGTTACTAGAAAAACAAAATATTTGCCTAGCAAATTAATCAATTAGTTTAGTCTAAGAAGGATTAATGACCTTTTTGTTTCTCATGTATTTATAGGTTCCATAACTACAATTTTATTTTGTGTGTGGGTTATCCTGAAAAATATTCCTAGTTTGATAATTATCTGCTTCCTAATTTGCCAGTCGGTTTCTCAAGACCTTCTACCAGCCATTTTCTCATGTCTGGAGAATGAAAAGAGAATACACTACCTAATATTTGAAGCATAACTCTGTATGAGCACTATATGAGAGTGATAAACGGTTCAAGCTAGAGGTACCAAATGCCAGTCTTTTGACTCCGTCAATTACCCGATCGTGTTGTTGCAGCTTTGTAGATAAAACTGTGCTCTTTCCGGGAGAGTTACGTTGCTAAAAGTCCAAAAGCATATCAGCTGACATTTGGCAAGTATCACTAGGGAAGTTCTGGATATAACTTTTTCGTTTTAGAATAAACAGAGGAATTTTTAAAAACTCTGCACTCGTTTGTTAAACAAAACCTCACCACAATATTAACAGATCGTGAAAACCCCTGCTACTGGCTCACTGCCTTTTGGAGGGAAACCACTAGAGATGACGTCAGAGATTTCAGGAAAAGTAACAGCTAGGTGAATTCGGTAATTGCACGTACATTAGTAAGAATTAAAGATACAGCGAAGAGGAAGAATATAATATTAGCAATAGTTTTTGGAGATACTATCGGTTACAGAAATATCTGTGAAAATGGTGTTTACGGTAACCGTCCTTAGTGAAAAGGAAAAAAATATACGTTAAGGGCGGTGTCTGGAGACAGCGTTGATAACAAAAAGGGTACGGTCGCATAGATGTTGATATTATCGGTGCCTAATGTTTCGATTGACAAAACGGTATCTTAAGATAGTGTTGATAGTAACAAAGTTATACTGGTAATGGTTGTTGTGGACACCATCTGTGCTATTGTGATGGTCACAAAAGAACAAAAGTATTTTGGAGCTGCTGGCAGTTACGCGCTTCAGAAGGAAAAGATAAACGAGTATACTGTCAGTAATGAAAGCGTCTTTATGAAATGGCATTTAAAGCTACCATCGGAAGCAAAACACTTCACTGTGCGGAGATATCGTTAGGAACCAGAAACTTATAATAAAAGAATGCCAGTAATATCATTTGGGGTACAAAACGCTTATTGGTAGCAGCAGTCGAAAATACGGTCAGCAGGGAAAGCGTTCACAAGTGTTCAATGGGGAAGGGGGAGGAGCAGATCTAGGGACACGAGGAGAGGGTTGTGGTGGTGGTGGTGTGTACTAGAGTGCAGTGAACTGATCATTCCAAGGTTATAGTGTATCAGATATAATAAAGGCACCATCGATTTGTTCAGAATACTTTAGTTAAGGTGGGGCCACACGTTAGTCAAAAGTTGAAGGTACTCGTGCAAACGCTTGGCATATGCAATACAAAATTTTGAAGCTCTTTTACTTAACACAAAAGAATGATGTAGTAGTCGAATCCCTCCGAAAAGCCCTATGTTTTTATATTATAAACTCGATAAAAAGCCAATTCAATCATGGTTACCATTCACTTCACAATATTACCCAAAACCGCAGGATAAACTATTTTAAAACTAGAACACTCTGAGGTTGTGTGCATCCGCCAAGCAAAGCGACGTTAACGAAGATATGAAATTTGCTTTGAACCTATGATTTCCTCTTTATCACTACCAAAATCTGGTTATTTGTGCCCTTTGACAGAAAAAAAAGTTCTGTAATTTTCTTGAAGATCCGTTCCATAAGTTCACGAGTTATGCTCTGACCAACATTTAAACAAACATTAGTCAAACACACAAACGAAAAAACCAATCATTACTAAAAATTGATCATTCATGTCGTGGAACATTTCTAACAATTCCTGTGAATTTCATAAAGATCCGCTCAAAACCATTTGGGTTATTTTGCTAACAAATGTGAAATAAAAAGCAGAGACAAACAAACGAACCAACAGAGTTCGGTCATTTACTCTTAATGATACACCTAAAACTCATGTAAATTTCATATAAATCCGTCCATAACATACTGAGTTATGGCATTAAGAAAAAAGGAGGTAGACAAACAAACAAACAGATAAACAGATCTTCACCAAAAGGTAACCATCTGTTCCTTCTAAAATGCCTAACAAGCTCTGTAAATTCTGTATAGATCCACCCATAACTTTTTGAGTTATCTTGGTGTCAGACATATATACAAGCTCGACGAAAAGGTAACCTCACTGGCGGAGGTAATAAAAAACTAGCAGTTGGGACAACGAAAATTGAATTTCAGGAACAAGCTTGATGTTACTGGCGCTTTACTTACAAAATTTTGCTAAGTCAATTAGCAAATAGTGAAAAAAGTGCAGTATGCTCCAGTCACACAATATTGCGCCCTTGCGTTATTGTGTGAAGGATTTCTAACGTCTGAAAGTGGATCCAGCTTGGCGTAACCAATGCACCTCTCTGAACTTGCAATTAGCTATGTCTACTGGGACTAGCCTAACGATTTTACATAGGAAGTGCCTGTCGACTGCGCTTTAAGTGTCTTTTGAAGGATATTAAGTCATTGTTCTTCTTCATTATTCAAGTATCCAAGAAACTATTGCGTTACCAACGAAATGGGAACGGATCTCTTAAGTAAAAAGCCTACGGATTTCACCATCCTATTGTTTCATGCTCTTATAAAACTTTGTGGAATAATATGGCATAAATAACGATATTTATCTGTTTACGTTCCGTTACATGAGCATAATTGTTATAATCATTTATATCTGGTTAAAATCGATTCTCGAACAACGAAGTTCTACCCCAAAACATGAGAGACACCTCCCTTAAGGCGGGTGCGCACTAACGTAAACGTAGCTGTCGCTCAACTTCCCACTTTGGCGGTCCCGCTACCGTCGCTACAACTAACGGCGTTTGAACATTACGCTTAAAATACACGTCATTGCTATATTTAACTAATTCATATGTAGGAGGTGAACTCAGAACTTGACCATTGTCGCTTGCCGTAGCGTAGAAACTGCAAGAAACTACTCATAGTTACCTATTCATTTTAGTGGCATAGCAATGTGTAAACTGAAGTCTTGTCCGTGGCGCTTTATTCGTATGTGCAATTAACATTAATCATGAGGCGGTGCAGCTTTTGCGTTAGCGTGTGCCCACCTTTACAGAATCCACTTCACTGACCCCAAAGTCACTGACAAAACCAAGGAAAATTAATAGTCTCTATTAATACACAAAATTCCCAACCCTTTGTATCAGAACAGTTGGTCTGCTGACAACTAATAGCTCATTTTTAGAGGGATGATTTAGAAAATCTTCTGAGTTTTAATTTAATTGCCGAAGCTTTCGAATAGCTCAACATTGATCGTCGTCAGGGGAAAGAAATTTGAAAACACTAGAACTATCTGCACAGCATCAGCATCCTATCTACGCAAGTAAAATAAAATTCCAATAAAATCATTTCCTAAACTTTTGAAGAGTCCGGAGGTAAGCTTCTGGAAACTGGATGTGCTTGTTAATAGAATTTTGATAGCTATGAGAGTGTAATGCTTTTAAGAAAAGTCGAGAGTTTAGGTTTTTCTTCGTTCGCTAGTATTTTTGGTTGGTCAAAAATCATTCGGTGTCCATTGTCTTTATCATGAGTATTTACTAATGAAGCTTGCACATCTTGTCTAACATTTTGGTGCGCTCATCCAGCCTTACAGAAAGTCACATGCGGGTCTGTCCAATGCAAACGTTGCAGTCGTGATAGTTGATTTAATACACATTATGTTTCGACTGGATGTTCATTGTTGTTTGCTGGTGTTCAACTTTCTGTTAACCGTGTTTGTAGGTTTACTGGCAAGTTGGATGTTGTGCTGGTTGACTTTCTCAGTAGCTGCACGTTACGCAACAGTGTGTCTGTAATTGTATGACGGAATGGATAGAATTACGCATCAAAAGAATTATACTACATTTACAAATGCGAAAGTACTCATAAAAACTACATAGTATATTTACAAACGGTACGTAACCGGTGTATCTGTGAAAATTGACATGATGTATGTCTTAAAAAAGCTGAAGGATCAAACGTAGAAGATAATAGTTATCGAAATTTCTACTACGGTCAGAAGAGTATGCCACTTTTACTAGAGAATTTTAGCACAATGATTGGGGTGGCTCGAAGTGCGACAACACCAACCTGGTGAACTGATCATATTCAGTCACATTCTCAATTGAATCGGGACGAGCATTCCAAAGCTTGGCCCCAGAAATAGAAAGAGCTTGTTGATCAGCGTTGGTGCAAGTGTAGCGCACCTGGAGACACTCTCGACAAAGAGATCGTCCATTGATTTCACAGTTGGGAGTGAATTGTACAACCTTGGCATTTCTAGGAGCGCCATGCAGCGGATGAAAAACGTATTGGGCTTCATCTAGCTTGAATTTCGTGCTCACTCGTGACCAGTGGAGCTTCTCTAAATGTGGACTGGCATGATCGCGTTCGGTGAATTTTGCGTTTAGAATAACTTTTGCTGCACAGGTTCTGGGCTTTTTATACATCTGATATAAGATTTTCAGGGGCTTTACCCCAGATCAAATTACAGTAGTTGAAGTGAGAGAAAATACGCGAGTGGATGAGAAGGAAGGGTGATTTTTTGATCTAAAAGATGTTTAATTTAATGAAAAAATGTTAGCGTATCGTTTACGGTATTGCATAATTTTTGAATGTGAACGTCAAACGTTACATGTTTGCCCATCCACACCCCAAGTGATTTGACAAAATTAAGCATTAATATTTAGTCCATTCACATCATACTATGTCTTTAGTTTCTTCATGAGCTTCTCGGCATTTTTGCGGACTTTTCCTTCTTCATCATTTCACACGGAATTGCAATTTGGACCGGCATACATAGAGAAGGTGCATTCGCACTGTTCCAAGGGGATGTCATGGACGAATATTAAAAACAAAATCGGTCCTAGGATTAATCCTTGTGGGACACCAAAGCTGTTCACGATATAAGGCGATTGAGTTTTACTGAGCATGACAGTATGTGACCTGACTTACAGATAGCTAGTGAACCAATTAGGGCAGCAGCTCAAGGATGTAATTTTATCTAATAACATACCATGGTGAACCCTATCCAATGCTTTGGACAGATCTAGTAGTAGGAGAAGAGTGAAACATGATGATCCAGAATACAAAATAATGCCACTTTTGATGATCATGTGGCACGAGTTGTTACCATATAGGCAAGAAGTGGAGCGGATGGGTGCTTCGAACTTTCTCTTCACGAGAGGCAGACACAATGCTCACCTTATGGAAACAACTAATACTGCTGAGGATTGAATACTGTTCACCTCTTTGGATGCCAAGCAAACGGAATGACAGAGCGTCTAGAGGGTATCCAGAGATCGTTCACTGTCAAAATCCGAGGCATGAAAGATTTAAACTATCACGAAAGACTGGCTCAACTTCAAGTGTACTCAATTCAAAGGAGATTCTAGTGCTTTACGATCTTATATATTTGGAAAATTTTAGAAGGAATAACTGCCAACGTCAATGGGCTAACCTAGGCCAGACACTCAAACCGTATTGGTCGCACTTGTGAAGTGCGAATTCCGATCAAAATTGGTGGTGGCACGATGGCCACAAAGTATTCTAATAGTTTTGTGGTCCGAGGGGCGAGATTATTCAACAAAATGCCTCGTCACCTTCGATATGTCACCGGTACAGAGACTGCGAAATTTAAAAACTTACTGGACGCATGTTTATTAAAAGTGCCAGATAAACCTGCTGTAGGCGGCTACGTGAACTGTGGGGATAACTCACTGTTAGCCACCCCGCTGGTCACAGACTACAGCATCACCTCTCCACAAGATAGGTGTCGTGCATAACGTCACCTGGACCTCGTCCGAAGAATCATCGAAGGTATCAAAGGTAAGGTAGATAGCTTCATGATATTTAGAAGAGCATCTTGAGTATTAGTACGTGTTCTGTTGGCGTACTGATTTTTGTGAAGAATACCTGACCGATCGAGATGATCTCCAATTTTTCAAGTAGTTTTGAGAGCATGGGCAGAAGGCTAATTGGTGGACTATAGTTTCCAGGTGTCTCTTGTTCCCCCGACTTATGAAGGGGTTTTATGATAGATTGTTTCCAAGAGTCAGGAAAAGTTTCAGTTATAACTGAAGTGTTAATGACGTGCAAAAGAAACGGACCTATAACGGGAAATGTATCAGCGTCAGTATGACGGTACTGGTATCTGGAGACACCGTCAGCAAGGTAAGTAAGTATAGCGGTAATATTATTTGTAGATACCGTCAATATATGTGTATGGCGGTAATGGCATCTGGGGTTACCTACCGCCAGTACGGAGAGAAAGTAATGTGTTGCAGAACATTGAATTTTTCATCTGTACGCAAACGTGGTGCAACATTTACATGTAAACAGCTGGAGTGCTCGACGCTCGATACTGAAACCGAACACGTGTTTCTGAATTACTATTCATGTGCAGCAGCCTCATTCTGCCACAAGTTGTTGGTCAGAGCAGAATTAATTGCCCTCATCTCCTAGTACTGCGTAGTTTTTGACTATGCACAGATTTCTTTGGTAATGCTTCATTTTTCGCTACTTTCCAAACAAACAGAGAAAATAGACGAAAACATGGAAGTCGCATTAACGGAGTTTTCCACGCTTGTTACAGTTGTGTCCTTATTTCACATTTCTAGCTTAGTCTTCAACATTTGCATTACCTTATCCTCTACTTATTAAAAAAAATTATTGATCTCTTCTTCACTGCATTTATGGAAACTATTCCGCATTAAATTTTCGGAAATGGCACCTGTATTGATTAGTGTGTTGGAAAAACTGATGCTTCGTTGAAGCAATAATAATTCTTCACTACTGTTATTTAATGATGGCAGGGGTCGCTAGTACTTTTGATTCTTGCCGAAGTCTCAACTTTTACCCTGCCACCACCCTGACCCCTCCAATCTTAATGGTTGTTCTTTCTTCTTTAGCTACGACCCTTAAGAAGAAGTGAATGAAAAGTAGTGAGCCTCACACAGATAACTCTGAGATGAGCAAATAGATTTGGCTTGGGTATACCTACTTTCTGTTTGAAGGTTGTTCTCAAAGTGAATTAACATACTGGCGAACTTCTAGAAAATATATATCATGCTCTGGCAGCTCTGTACTTGTTTTCTCTCTTATCTAGTAAGAGAGGTTTTTCGTTTCATAATAATTTGTCTGTCAGAGGTTTTCACATTTGACCAGACTTTAATCCATGCAGGACCGTCAGAATGAAAATTGTTAGCATTGACACCAAAGATGCTATTCACTTACAATATAGGTGTATAACTTGCAACATTATATAACTAATGTAATGGCAATATCTACAACTGTGTGTGTGTACCAGTATGCACTCTGGACAATAACCATGTGTTCTAGAGGTGGACCGAATATTCGCATTCGCCATTCGCATTCGTGAATATTCGCATGGTTTCCAATATTTGCATTCGCATTCGCATGTAGACATGCAAATGTATTGATAATATCTAAGCATATCCACAGATGAAGATCCTCTGAAATAGTGGAAGATGCACGTGAATATGTATCCTAATTTTCTCAGCTAGCAAAGTCTTATCTTGCTTGTCCGCCTGCGGGTGAGCATCTTTTTAGTGAAGCCGGCCTAGTATACGATGAAAAACGAAGTAACCTGACTGGTGAAAGAGCAGAAAAATTGTTATTTTTGAAACTCAACCTGCTAACAATAGAGTTAGTTATAGTCAAAAAGCTTAAGCCTCCGTTCCCGAGCAGAACGATTTCACAGGGGAAAAAGCAATGGAAATATAGTATGCCGAAAGGAACGGGGAACCTATGCACGAAAGTGTTCCCACACAAGATCAACGCGCGTGGGAACAGCAAGTTGGGAAAGAAGAGGAAACACAGAATAAAGCAAGAGCAAGTAGGAGTATGAAGTCGGGAAGAAAGCAAAGTGGGCTTGAAATACAGACAGAGTGGGTCCTTGTACTGCATAGTGGAATCAAAGCAAATTTAATGAATTTTAATTAGCTGTTCAATTTTCTACGACTAAACTCTTGCAATAAATGCGAATTTCGAATAGTAAATCCCAGACTCTAGAATCCAATTAAAATGCCATATTACTTGAGAAAAAACTTTGAGTTAGCATTAGCTATTCGCATTGGCGAATATCAAAACAAAATGTTCGTATTCGCGAATGTTGTAAAACAGACATTCGGTCCACCTCTAATGTGTACAATATATGCCACAGATGATCTGGGACATAGCCAAGTGTACTATATTGCTATGCGAATGATTTAGAATGTTACGAAGCGTTCCATATACGTAGCCAAGTCTACGGAGTAGTAAAAATTAGAAATGATCTACGATTTTGCCAAGTGTACGGTGTATGTTGTATGTAAATGGTCAAAATGTTATAGGTGTGGTAACATAGAGATTTTTTCTTACTGTATTTATACACGATGAACATAATTGAATTATTATTAATTTCTGAGTTTTACTACCGCACCAGCATCATAAGACGTTTGCCAAGCTGTGAGAAAACTCAATTAAAAGTTCATTAGTATTACATCAACTTCGCTTCCTGTATTTCATCATAAACTAAATGATCTGAAATTCCCCCCCCCCCTTCCTGTCACGGCGATTCTTTCTTTACGTCTGCTCTAGAACAGATTCAACCGCAAGTTGATTTCACTCGCTTGTTTCATAATTATACTATGACTTATAGTAAAAAAAATTTTCATTCGACGTTAATGTGCTCAAAATGTTTTCGTCTGTTTCCTGTCACAGTTATAGGCCAAATTCTATAGCGACCACTAAAGTAGTAGTCCTTGTACTCATGAACATAAATTTACCGCTACATATATTTCCATTTTGAATACTTCATGTCAAATATACAACATGACATTATATTCGTTTGTCCGTTATCAATTTCTTCGTACTTTCAAAATATTTTTTCGAAAATCATGGAATAAAGAATAGTCACATTGATGAAGCAGTGGAGAGTTGCTTCCTCAGCTTTATTGCACGGCCTTAATATTACACATGTTTGTTCACAACTTATCCAACATTCATCGTACTGTACAAATGTGCAAAAACTAAAGCTAACAAGTTTTAAAAACGAATGAAATAATTTGCTCTATCGCCGGCTTCTAATTACTATAGAGCTTGTTCTTGGGTGTAAAAATTATTTGGCCCAAATTCAAAATAATTTTTGGTATAAGTTAAGTAATATACTGTGCTGTCTTCTTACGTGTTATTTAAAATATGTTTTAGGTTTACAATGATTAAGTTATTATCGCGTTGGCTTTTTCAACCCTTTTTTCGTTGGCTTAGTGGGTTTCTGGACCCCGACTGACCTACTTATGGGCACAGTTAACTTCCAGGCCATGCGCGCAAGTGTCCAACTGGTTTTTGCGGTTGGTGTTCAGATTCAACTTAGTCTAGTTGGAAGATGCGCGCTAGTGTCCAACTGGTTTTTGCTGTTGGTGTTCAGATTCAACTTAGTCTAGTTGGAAGATGCGCGCTAGTGTCCAACTGGTTTTTGCGGTTGGTGTTCAGATTCAATTTAGTCTAGTTTGAAGATGCGCGCTAGTGTCCAACTGGTTTTTGCGGTTGGTGTTCAGATTCAACTAAGTCTAGTTGGAATATGCGCGCTAGTGTCCAACTGGGTTTTGCCGTTGGTGTTCAGATTCAACTTAGTCTAGTTGGAAGATGCGCGCTAGTGTCCAACTGGTTTTTGCGGTTGGTGTTCAGATTCAACTTAGTCTAGTTGGAAGATGCGCGCTAGTGTCCAACTGGTTTTTGCGGTTGCTGTTCAGTTTTAGTGCAGTTGGAAGTTATCCTCCTGGCATATTCATGATATAAAATACGCTATTTTTTTAGTCTGCCTCTTTGCAAATGATACCAACGTAAGTAATTTAAGATTTAAGGATAATTTAGAATTTGCAAGATTACGAATGGTACTAAGGGAGTTTAATCCTAGTAAAGGTCCAAAGTCGAGTTTTCATAGGTTCGTGGTTCACAGAGCATCCGCCAATGAGCGCTAGGCGTTGAAGCCATCCCTAGCAGATGACCAGTCGTCGCATAGGCAGGCCCCATTCGCGACAGCTTTTTTAATTGGCACGAAGGTGTAGCTGGTTCCTGCGAAGCGGTGAAGGAAAACAGATTAAAGTCAATGAAACAGAAATTAGTCGTCAGTGAAATTATTCTTAAAATCAAGAGCAATGTTGTTTGACGAGGGGGTTATCAAGTCCACGTTTAAGTCAACTTTAGGGACATGCGGGTCCTAAAGCTACCCTATATTATTCCTAAGCCCCCTAAAGTTAACAGAGTTTTTATTTAAATATGCATGCTCAAAATAATGTGAACTTACACACACGCTCCTGGTATTTATTCCCCCTCCCCTAATCTCTCCATCTAAATGAGGCTACTCCTGCGTTCAAGGAAATAAAGCGGTATTTACACAGTATTTAATACCACTCCATAATAATCTTATTGTTATTATTAATAGCTTGTACACACGCTAGTCAAAAGAACGAGTTTCGCTATCTCCTCGTCAAAATGAGCTGATGTGTCCACCTAAATAGCACGCACTTGCAAAGAATATTGAGTCACAATTCCCTCCTATTCTGAAATGATTTCCGTAACTAAGGACTACTCTAAAAGTTAATGAGTAGTTTTTGGCCGAAACTTAACTAACGTCACTTGTTGAGCAAATTGAATTAGCGGCTAATATTGTCAGATTTATTTTGGTAAACTCAAAGCTGTGTTCGGTTTATTAACTGAAGAAACTTGTTCTTTTGACTAGCGTATGTACAGAATTTAAGGAAACCAACAACCTTATCTAACTTTACTTCACTGAGATAGATAAAATAGGAACTCATGCGGGACGAATAAAATCAATTTACAGAAACTGCAGAAATCCATCTCAAATGCTGAGAAATTTAGTTCGTTGAAAATTCTGGTATGAATTTAATAAAAATCCTTATCGTCTCATAGTGATTACATTCATTGTTTTCAGTTACTGAAAAAACTTCCCTATCTGTATTCCAGTACACACGATACTTTGAATTTAATCATAAACGCTTGCAGAAAGAGGCTTTTATATTTATTCGAATATATTAGCAATATAGGCGGACCGCCTACTTTCCAGTTTATTCGTTCGCTGATATCTGAGGTACACACCTGCCAGTTAGCAGGTCAATAGGAGTCGTCAAGTTTGTTTTCTCAGCAGGAGACATTACAATCTCTCTATTTGTAGATGACTAAACTAGTGAAGTTGGACTCTTGAACTTGAGTTCATTTGCTCCGTGGTGATAGCTTAATCATGGAATGCATATGATGCAGAATAAATGAAAATGATGTAATATAATTTGTGTAAAATAATACGGCAGGGGTTACCACGAATTCTGCGTCATCGCTCCTGTTATGTGGTGCAGTAGCTTCGCAAGTTTTATTCATAGCAATAGAGAAATAGATATAGACTCTACGTCCAGAAGTGGTGTTGATTCACTTCCATTAATCGCTTATGGTACTAGTGACAAACAATGGATGGCATTATTCCCAAGTGTTGAATGGGAGGAATAGTCTATGTTTTGTTAAGTAGGATGCCTTGAATATATTTTTCAAGTAGATAACAGGTTATTTAAAAGGCTGTTAAATAGGAGTGCCGCCTTACTACAGTTACTAGATTACTGAGGCAGTAGAGGCTATAATACTTACTGACTAAGAAAGGCACTGGAATAAACCCGTCTGAAAGGTCTGCTTCGCAGGTCTCAAACACCACCTCAGCACTGGACACAAACACAGGGTAGAGATAGCCTCGGCCGGCGTTGAATACTGCAAAGCACAAATAAATATTTCTATTTTCATGCTTCTTGCTACCTGTTGCAATTCTCTGTAAGATAAATATGTAGCGTGTTTAACAGATGCTTCCGACCGTGGAGAAAATACATGGAGTTCCTGGAAATCAAATGATGAGTTGCTAACGCTGCTTTCAAACTATCACCATTTTTTTAAGGACTGAGAAAGACCTCAGCAAATTATAAAAACAGGGCCCAGATGTACTAATATTTCAGCATCTTTACATTCCGAGAATAACGCTATTTATGAACTCCACGCTTGTAAATGCAATTGCAAGCTGTTAGGGAAAAACACAAGAATGGCTGCTTGCCCCTTCTGTCATGTATTAATGAATCTTTTCCCGTTGGAATAGCGCTTTTTGAAATGTTTTACGGAAGCAACACAATGAGAAAAAGTTAAGCATCATAATGAATTTACAAGTGATAAGTGGGAGATACGGTATGAGTGGGGTTAACAAGCTAATGATAGCCGCCTTGATAAATCAGGGCCTGGTTCTTTAGTCTGGCGATAAACCTCTACAAAAGTTGGTCCACATTGGAAACTCTGGTTAGAAACAGGGTGTAAAAAAAAAAAAACCGGAAGGAAAAACGCTACCCGGAAACTAGTCTCGGTAGGAAAGAACCCTCACTTATCACCCATGTATATTTATAACCTTCACATAATTATTTTGAAGCAAGTTGTGTCAAAATAAATCAAATTAAGCTGTACCAAGATTACCTACCCTCACCTAGCCCAGCCAAACCAAACCTAGCACAGCCTAGTGTAGTCTAGCTTCTTCTAACTGAACCCAAGTTAGCCTAACCTGACCACGCCAAACCAAGCCTATTCTGATCTAGCGTTACCTAACTTGTTCTAACCTGATTTATTCTAACTTGACGTAACCTAGCTTAACCTAACCTCAACTAACCTAACTTAACTTTACCTCGCCCTATTTTACATAATCTAAGAGGCTATTGCATTCCACCTTCGTACAAACAAATACTAAGTTAACTTTACCTTAGCACAGACAGGCAAAGAGACAAACAAATACACAATGAGACAAACAGCCAGACAGACAAACACACAGACAAACAGACCGACAAATAGACAAAAAAAATAACAGACAGACAACCAGATAGACAAACAGACAGACAGCCAGACAAAGAAACAGGCAGACAGACAGACAAACAAACAGGCAGACAGACAGACAAACAGATAACACACAGACAAAGAAACAGACAAACAAGCAGGCAGAGAGAAAACAGACAGACAAAGAGACAAACAGAAAGAAAAAAAGCAGATAGACAGATAGACAAAGAGACAGACAAACAGACACACAAACAAACAGACAGACAAAGAGACCGACTGACAGACAGACCGACAAACATGCCGACAGACAGACAAACAGACAGACAAAGAAGCAAACAGACAAACTGACAGACAAACAGAGAGGCAAAAAACAGACAGACAAACAAAGAGACAGATAAACAGACAAACACGACGAAAAACATAACCACCATGGCGGAGGTAATAAGTATAGTACATAGATAGTAGATGTTCATGGCAGGCAAGAAGCTACTCAGTTCTTCAGAAGCATTCTCCTCAAATATCCGTTACAAAGGTAGGTATCCTCGGCAAGCAACTGTACTGCATTGGACATAACTAGGGCCTTCCAACCTGGGGCGCTCCCAGCCCGTGGGGGTCGAGAAGACCTTTGGGGGTGCAAAACCTTATTTTATTTCTATGCATAAATTTTCATTAAGGTATTGGTTGTGAATCTTGTAGGAGGTGCAAGAACTCGTTAAAAGTACTCAAGAGGTACCTTTGGGCATCACGGATAACCTCGGGTAAATCCCTAAGCAGCCTCACCATTATCCTCAAGACCATCCAGATCGAAGGCAGCTTCTTTGTAAGAAGGACCCCCGAAGGGAAGGGTAATGCCAATCCTATGATCCGATACTGTGTCGGTGCTGTTCTGAAGATCGCCGTTTCTAGAGAAAAAGTGGAAAATAGTTTCACTTTAGAAAAACTTTATTGTTTTGTCAGAATAACTCCGGCGATTTTACTGTAAAAATATTAGAAGAGGCAAAAGCAGTTGCTATAGCTAATCATTTCATAGGTAAAGGTAAAGTCAACTTAGACCACACCCTCACCTGGGAAACCCACATGCACTGGTTTGTACTGCGGGTATAGGCCCACTGGCCCCAGATGAGCAAGTGTAGTCGCAGTCGCCCTCGGGTCACCAAGAACTATGGCGCCAATTTAACGGAAGGAACAAATGACCCGAGACCCCCCACCCCCCTCATCTCTGAGGAAGGCAGTTCCGCCACAGCGCTGTGCATGCACACACAGCTGCCGAGTCAGCACACCAAGATCTGCAAAGAGCTCGAGTGTCTGGCGGATTATCGAACCAGCGAGCAATACACGGTGTTAGTGCTGACATGGGGATTAGAGCAGTCGTGATCTTAGCATTCAGTTAAATCATAATTTGTGTGTGCAAATAAGCAAATTGAAAACTCATGAATGTTGAGCACTCACTTGTGAAATGGTAAATGTGCAGAAAAAGGTACTTTGACTGTGCACCCAGACTAAGGGACTTACAGGCAACTGTTTTTGCAGTAGATAAATAACTTCTGCGACCCAGCAAAGATCCCGGCTTTAGACACGCCGAAACGTTTAGTTTTCGATCTTCGTAGCCGATGTTACCTCTATTTAGTAAACCTCCTGGGGCGGTCCCCCACCACTAACGGCACAGAACTGCCCATCTCGCAAGCCAACAGAGCTGCCAATGGGAGCTTTGAGAAAACCCA
Source organism: Parhyale hawaiensis (assembly GCA_001587735.2). NCBI lineage: Eukaryota > Metazoa > Arthropoda > Malacostraca > Amphipoda > Hyalidae > Parhyale > Parhyale hawaiensis. Next base: position 4,668,657 of record LQNS02278163.1, read on the forward strand.
CGATTTTGGGGAAAACCACAAAGTTTGGCTGCCCTGAGTATGGTAGGACAGACACACACGAAACGAGGTATCTTCCCGAATACTTCTCGGGCTGTAATAAGACCCACCCGTCTTCGGGCTCTAATAAGACTCACCCGTCTTCGGGCTCCAATAAGACTCACCCGTCTTCGAGCTGCAATAACAAGAGCAACAATGACTCGTGGGCCCCACATAGGTGCCAGGTGGGAAAATAGGAAACTGCTGGGTATCATGGGTATAATGTGGGCTCCTATTGGGGTACCCACGATTAGGTTGCCCCATGTTATGACCCCTGGGGCCCATTAGGGCTTGCTCACCGTGGGCAAAATGAGGCGTTTCAATATGTATGGTTAAAATGTGGGCTTCCCAATTATACCCCTCTTCGCCAGTAAGGTGGGTCCTCCCATATCAGCCCCATGTGGACTTCTGTGGGTTTTCCCCACTGTGGACAAAGCATGGGATTCCCAAATAGGTAACAAATGAGCTTTCCAGCTATATCCCACATTAGCAATAAACTGAATTTTCCCACGTCAAACCCATGTGGGATTTCCCAATGTGAGCAACATATGGTGTTTGCCAGCTAAATCCCACATTAACAATGTAGCGGGTATTCCCACATCAGGCCCATGTGGATTCCTATGGGTTTTCCCATTGTGGGCAGCATATGGTGATTCCCACATGGGTAACGAATGGACTTCTCAGCTATATCTCACATTAACAATTTGGTGGGTCTTCCCTCATTACACCCATATGGGCTCACATGGGATTTCTTAATGTGGGCAACGGGTAATGGTTTCCAATTGGGTAACATATGGGCTACCCAGCCACAATCCAGATTTGCAACTAGTAGGTCTTCCCACATCAGACCCATGTGGGTTGATATGGGTTTTCCCAATACGGGTAACGTACGGTGTTGCCCACGTGGGAAACAAATGGGCTGCCCAGCTATTTCTCACATTGGCTAGGGTATTGGATCTTGTACTAAGATACAATTTGTCATCAAAACATCAAAATAGACGTTGTCTTCAAGTTACAATGTAGTTCATAACATATACTGCAAAAATAATTATCGAGCTGTAGCAGTAATCTGATATGTCATGTAAAAGGTCTCCGTGGCTGAGTGGGCTAAGGTGTCACTGTAAGGTAAGTGGTATCTGTAGGTTGTAAGGCGATTCCAGTCTAGGCATAGGATTTAGTGGACAATTAATGGGAAACGTCTGGGATATACATGGGCAAAATCTGGGTCTCCCACGAGATACCCATAGAAAAACTTTTTGAAAAAGTATGGGCGTCCCACTTGAGGCCCACTGGACTGTGAATGGGTAGATAGTGGGAAACTGATGGGTTCTACCATCAATGGCCTGTATGGGCCTTACCAACGGGGCCATTTGGGATGTGAGTGGGCAGGCGCTGGGCTTCCCAAATTTGATCCAATCAAAAACTGTTTAAAAGACGTACCTACCTGGGCTCATATATGGGCGTCCCCACATGGGCGCTAATTGGGCATCCCACCCGAGCCCCACGTGGCCCTCAGCTCCCACCTTCATCGTTGCTCGGGAAGATTCACCCGTTCCCGGGCTCTAATAAGACTCACCTGTCTTTGAGCACTAATAAGACTCATCCGTCTTCGAGCCGCAATAAAACTAATCAGTCGTCGAGCTGTAAAAAGACTCACCCGACTTCGAGCTGCAATAAGACTCACCCGTCTGCGGGCTGTATTAAGATTCACCTGTGTTCGGGTTCTAAAAGACGCACCCGTCTTCTAGCTGTAAAAAGGCTCACCCGTCTTCGAGCTGTACTAAGACTCACGACTCACCCGTCTCTGTACGCCAGTTGGTAGTTGCTGTTTGCTACTCTTCCTAAGTCGAGTACCACGCAGGTGAACTCGTTCTCAACAGAAGCTCGAGGATCTCTTGCCACAAGAGCGAGCGCTCCCATGCCGCGGATCTATTGAAAAATGGTTGAAAAGTTAGGTGAACTAGTTGAAAAAAATAGGTGAATTAGAGCGAACAATAGCTTTATAGACGCATGATACATACATTGGTAAATATTTGTTCTGTATTTGAAATACAGGATGCTTCTTTGTAACGTTGATCATAACTATTTCGTTATTTTTTATTTGGCCAAATTGCTATAGAAATTTTCCACAGTTTTGTGCTTTAGTCACCAGACTAATTAGCCGTACGTCATCGATGAATCATTGCTGACGTTATGAACTAACCGCGTCGTAGTAGACGTATTACAGGAGATGAATTTTGGTTCCGATGAATCAACTGCATAAATGCAACTGCTGCAATAAAAGCTTTTTTCTTTCCTTAATGAACTCAAAACTGTTCTCGTTGCAATTGATGCATGGATTTTCTAAGATATTGGCGAAGAAATTTTGATACAGTCTTGCTGACAATGGATTGTATGCAGCTGGTGAAACACTCATCAGAACTGCGCCATTTCTTCGAAAACCTTTGATCTTTGAAATTAGGCTTCAATTGATATAGTTTAAAAGGAGAATCTTTAATTTTCGCTATTTGCCGTAAATTTCCTTCATGCACTCTCCATCTGTATCAATTTGATGAATATCTCAAATTTCATGATACCACCTTTTTAAAAGATCTGATTAAAATCATGACAGAGTATAGAGAAAGATGAGCTAAGATTTGACCAATAACGAGTAAAAAACAAGTGGTGCTGTAAGGCAGAAGTGCCTAGTATAATCTATAGAGAAGTCATTACGTTGAGCAGAGCGCTAACTGCTGACCAAGATCAAGAAAACAAGTGCTGTGGTAGAGCAAAGAACTGGAAGTACTGAGAGCTAAACTCACTCACGAAGCAAAATACAAGAAAAAATGCTAACAGTTGAGCAAAATTATGAAAGTAAGTAGTAAAGTAGAATAAAAGACATTGAAAGGGATGGAGATGAGAAAAACAGTTAATGAAGAAGAAAAAAGTGCTCAAAATTAACCATACACACACACACACACACACACACCTACATACACACACACACACACAAAAGTAGTGTATAAGGCAACGAGATAGCCCTTTTTGAGGGTAGGTTCCCCTCGCGCCGCCGGGTCATCGTGCCGCCCCTTCCGGTTTCCCAGGCCCCGCCCACTTCCGGTTGCACCCCCTCCCCAGACCCCCGCTAAACCGGTAGTGCATTGGCCGTTACAAACCGGATGCTCACGCGCGAGGGGAGCCGCGAGGGTAGGTTACCCTCAAAAAGTAGTATTTCGTCGCCTTATACACTACTCACACTCACCAAAAAAAAAAAAAAAAAAGACGGAGGTTCCAAACAATCAGCCGTCGAAAGAAAGAAAAAAAGAGGGAAAGAAAGAAGTGGATAACAATAGCTTTTTATTAACAGAATTTGTCATATGAACTAACGCTATAGTATGCGAAAAGTACAGTCAGGATTAGATTAGATAGGCGGGAGTAGACGAACCAACAGGCCCATTCTCAAAGACACACCGAAACTTGCGCCCCTGCCTTCTAAGAGCTATTGCCATTAAGTGAGTAGGATATAAACGACTGGGGGAAAGAGAAGAAGAAGAAAAAAAGAAGAGGAGGGAGAAGAGTCTCAGCAAAAGAGACGATCACGAAATTATGATCAATAGCCGCTGATATGCGGAGTTAAAGATATCAAAGAGTGTAGTTGGAGCGGAATAGAGAAGAAAACGGATTTTGGGACCCCCGGAGGCTTTAGCCGTTAAGAGAGTGCGACTCCTGGAGGAGGAATCCTTAGCTGTGGGGGATGTCTCTCCCAATGTAAGTCAAGACGATTTTTAAACGCGTTGACTGATTCCGCACTAACAACGTCGGAAGGGAGTCTATTCCAAATACTGACTATGAATTACGGAAAGAACTGCTGACTTAAAGTCGTTCTTCGAGCTTTGTGCTTGCGTTTTTGATCGTTGTCTCGCAAGCGATCATTTAGGTCTATTTCAAAGAGTCCTGTTGTAGATACGTCGTTGAAGCCATTCAAATACTTGAATGTTTCTATTAGTTGCCCCCTGTGTCGTCTTTGCTCGAGAGAGATCAGACCCAGTTCCTTTAAGCGACATTCATACGGTTTGTTTCGCAGCTGAGGTATCAATTTCGTTGCTCTGCGTTGGACTCTTTCCATGTTATCGATATCTTTGCACAAATGTGGCGACCAGAATTGAACAGAGAAGCATGAAGCTATTCGGAGTTACGGTACTTGTTTAGCACTTGTCGAAGTTACTGTCTAACTCAAGACCGCTGAAAATACTTGAGATATCGTACTTGATAACTGATACCTCTATCTGGTCGACGTTACTGGCAGAGAAAAGGCTACCAACTGTAAAGGCGATAACAACGCAGGCTAGGTGCCTGAGCACATTGCAGACAACTCTATCCACCCAAATACTATGCCACGAGGTTAGGCCGAGAACCTAAGTTAGGAAGCAAGGACTGGCTCTCTTGATATTTCTTTAATGACGTAGAAATAATATAATAAGAACCTAGCTTTGCTTACCTAACCTAGCTTCGGCCTAAACTCGAGAGCTGGTATGTTTCTTTCTAAGGCAAATATACCCTTAATGGAATACTTTGCGGGCCCTTTGTCTGCCACAATAAATTTGGGCCTCACAAACCCAAGGGTCCCGAGTGCCTTCTCCGCAGGGGATGTTGCAGGTAGCCGTAGTTCTTGTTGAGAAGGCATGGCTGGTGCCATAGCTGGGTACTTAGGCCTCCGCAGTCTGCTCCTCTCTCTCTTCCGTCAGGTAGTACCACCTGATGCTCTTTTTCTTTCCTTTCTCTTCTTCCTTTTTTCGGTCAAAGCATGTACTTGTGATGGCAGGGTCTGGGGCGCGTGGATAGTTGGCAGTTTTCGTAAATATCATGACTGTCGACTTGCTTTTTGTATTTTTTTTTTATGATTTCCTTGGTTTATGGTATATGTTTATTTATTGTTCTTTGCGTGCCTGATAGATGTCCGGACGTGAAGGAGAAACCCGGTCCTCGCGGTTCTGAGTCTTGCACCTGCCGCATATTATGTACTAATATTCGGGGTTTATATGGTATTTCGGCTGAGCTCGCCGAAGCCTCTTCCAATCATGTCTGGTGCTATGTCCGGAGACGCTCGTCTCAAGCCATCGCCATGTTTCTGCGCTTATAATCCCGAACTTTGAAAAACCAGTGCTGCGGTTGCGAGACTCATGCCCTGGATTTAGGGGTTTGGCTGCTTACGTTCGAAAGAGTGTTGTGTCTAGGCAGAGTGAATATGAGTGTCCATGTTGTGAAGTGATGGTGCTTCGAGTCTGCGGCTCATTCGGGAATTTTTATTTGTTTTCAGTGTATCGCTGCCCGTCTGCTGATGATAGGGTCTTTGATTGTCTCTCAGATGCAATGGCTAGAATTCAGTCGTCGGATAGTCTTTCTGCTTTTGTTTTTATGGGTGATTTTAATTGTCGCCATGTGGAATAGTTAAGCTCTGCCATAGCCATACAGCTTACAGTTCGCGAGTGTTTTTGTTTGTGAGCAGTTGGTTGAGGGTCCCACCCATTTGATGGGAGGTGTTCTTTACCTCCTGATGACTGATGTTCCTGATTTGGTTGGAGTGTCAGTTGTGCCTCCCACTGGTTCCTCGGACCAAGGGACGCTGCAAGTTCGTCAGCGGGTCCCCAGAGTCACTGTTAGGCGTGAAATATGTTTGAAGTCCAGAGTGAATAGGTGATGCCGTCTCTGGTGCCATCTTTGCGCTACCTTGGGGTGTTGTAAGAGAGTCTCCTGATCCTGGATCTACTTTTGATCGGCTTCTCTCTGACATGGTACGCATCTATGTCCCTTCCCGCTTCATAACGGTCAGGACAGGCGATGAGCCCTGGTTTGATGATGCGTGTATGAGGGCGCACCAGTTGAAGTGGGAGGCATAGGTCCGTTGGCGTACTAGCCGATCTGCTGTTGACTTTCAGCTTTTCAGGGAACAGCGGCGTCGGGCTGGTGCTACTTATGAGGAAGCTGAGAAAGACCATAATTTGATGTCCACGGAGTTGCTAGCTTATATAAGTGGTGATCCTCCTCGTAGAGCGCTGTGCTTGTTGTGAGCTCTTCTGTCCCCCCTTTAATTGGTGCTGGTGGTAATCTTGTTGCGGACCCCGCTGCCAAGCCGGACATTTTGTAGCGCTACTTTGATGGGAAGCAGAGCCGGGACCGGGTGCGCATTCCTTTCTCCGCTTTTGCTTTCAGATCTTCTGAACTGCACCGCCTTTTCTTGACTTGGTCCCCTATGGGGGCACTGATTCATCGGGTATGTTTCCTCTCTTTCTTCGGAGGGTGGCTGGTGTGCTCGCAGCCTTGCTTGCTTCCGTTTGATGTTACGGCTGGGCTCTTTTCCGGAGTGCTTGTGTGTTGCCCATGTGACGCCTGTTCCGAAGGGCTCTGTTTCATCCCGAACCTCCGACTTTAGACCCATCTCGATCACACTTGTTTTGTCGAAAGTTTATGAGAAGTTGGTTGCGTCGAGATTAGGTTGTTTTCTTGAAAAGCACGGTGTCCTTCCTCAACACAGTATGGTTTTCATAAGGGCTTGGGAACTTGTGATGCTCTGCTTCATATTTCTCATGTGTTGCAGCTGGCTCCTGATGGGGGTCATGAGGCAAGGTGGGTACAGGTTGACGTAAGTGCTGCTTTTGATCGCGTGAATCACCTAGGTCTGCTCCATAAGCTGAGATTGATGGGTATTGGTGGTTCCGTTTTCGCGGTAATTAGTCAGCTTTTATCTGACAGACGTCAATGTGTAGTTGCTGATGAGAAGAGGAGTGAGTTTTTGGAGCTAGTTACCTGCGTCCCATAGGATAGTGTTCTGGGCCCTTTATTATTCATTGTATATACGACGGGCCTGTTTGATCTTGTTAATAATTTACTCGTAGGTGAGGTAACTTGTTGGGTGAGGTATACTCGGCGTACTGGTGCTCTTCATGAGTTTGCCTTGGAACCGTTACGATGCCGTACGGGCCAGTATTCTCGTTCGTTTTTTCCATCGTGTGTGGATGTTTGGAATGGTCTTGATGGCTCTGTCTTTGCTGCTGTGGGTGTTGGCAGCTCTAAACGATCTGTACACAGAGCTCTTCTATGATCACAGATTTTCTCGTTCTTCTTTCTTTTTTTTTCCTCACTCACTGGGCTGGTTGCCTGGGGGTTTGTTAACCTCATGGAATTTCTCCATTCCCTCGTCGCCAGTCTAGTGTGATTTAATAATAATAAAATCAACAATAATGATAATAAGCCCGACCGCCAGCGAGATAAATGGCAAACCCTGTCTTGACCACCGGCCCGGGAAGGGAATCCATGAGTCAGACACAGGTTGGTGTTTATGGTGACCCTTTTGTGAGGATATGCGCAGCAAAAGCCGGATGAGCCTTAGAACATCGAAGGCCAGCGACAACCTGCCGAAAGACTGGCGACAAATCCAATCAACCTCCTGTAGGTCATTGGCTGGTCATGCTGAATCTCAGCTTAACTAGGCCTACGAACGTACAGTTGGAAGGTCAAGCACCCCTGATGGCTGAGAAGGATCATCAAAGTGGAAGGTACCAACGAGAAGACTAACTGCTGATTCAGGCGGATGAATCAACTCATTTAATGCGTTCGACAGCTTGGGGTAGATGGATTTCCTAGGCCCCAAAAGGCAGTCCATCTTCGCAGACGCCAAGGTGCCCCGCCGCCTGAGGGTTACCGGGCAACCATGAAAATGAGGCAAGCAAAGGTTTTTTTCTTCGTCCTAACGGCGTGAAAGGTACCCCGATTAGGCTGGGTACCTCACTCGTCCGGTCTCCAATGGGTGAGGCAGGGGCCGTTCGTGAACGCGGTTCTCACACGTCGGAATTGGTTAGCCAGGATTCCGACGCTAGTGTGAATGTTACTGGAGAGAGGAGTGTCACGGAGCAGGCTCCCCTTTCTCCGCTAGGACGGAGGAAGACTGCCCTGCGAGAGCTGAAGTGCATCCATGTATGTACACCCAGGATCCCTCCAGAAAAGAGCTCTACTTTGAACAGCGCACATCATTCGCAAAGTGCCCTGAGCCTTAGGTTGCGGGATGCGACCCGACGCTAGAGAGTAGAGCCAAATATGGCTTAACCAATCCAAACTTTGGGTTGTGAAATCCCCTCGATAATAATAATACTAATAAGGCATTGGCGGGCTCAGTTTAGAAGGCAGCTGCTGCTAGGCTAGTGGTCGGCGGTGGTGGTACCGGACTAAAAAGTACCAGGACCCTTTTTCTGCCGAGATAGGTAGTTTTCTACCCGTAAATGGCATAGAGTCTATTGAAGAGTAGCCTGGAGTCCATAATGTAACTGATAGTCCAGAATTTTGTAACCGAGATGTAGTCCATCTGTACTGACGCAATGTACTAAAGATGTGACACACCCGTAGGAGGTAATGAAAGAAAGCATCAACGCTGGGACAGGCAGACTTCTACCGCAGCCGGTCTGCCATCCGGTCGGTGCTTGCGGTGCAATCATTAAGAGATACCGATAGAAGACCGTCCACCTTAAAGGTCTAATCTGCAGAGTGCATGTGCATAGACATTCCCGTAATAACAGTGTGTACTAAGACTCTAAATATAGTGCCTATCAGAGTAGCACAATGTTGATATAGCATAGCTAGTCGCTATATTTTGCAAAAACATACTGCAATAGTGATAAGTGTACTGAAGAGACAAATATATGAATATCGAGTAAATCTGTGTGTTACTGCCATCAACTTTCGAACCCCCAGTAATCCGTGATCCGTGAAGTA
>LQNS02278163.1:4677486-4687998 GCA_001587735.2 Parhyale hawaiensis
GTGATAGTGAGATCACTGAATATAAAAATATGTATACCTACAGACTATTTGTGATAGTTCCAGCAAGCTGTTCTAGCTAGGAACCCTTGTGTGACACAATAGAGGCTTGTGCTGGTGTCGCTTGGCGACTCAGTGGCAGCGGTAACCAGTGCACGTGGCACGGTGCGTAATTGGAGGTTACGTACAGTATAGAGAAATCCCAAACCCGTGCCGGTACAACATCCATATACGTAGCTCTCTCTCTATCTTCATTTCTATCAAGTCATGTATTTACTATCAAAATGCAACACGTATACCCTGCTCATGGCAGGTCGTTGCTCTGAACAATAAAATCTTTTTGTTGTATGACGGAAAAATCAGCAGATGCAGCAAAGTAGCTTAGCTTAGTGCGTAAACCCCATGATATTTATCATGAGGGTTATATGAATGGAATTAATGAGGTTAACAGCAAGTAAAGAAGCACCAGTTGTACGTTAGAGCAGCACTGGATAGCTGAACCTTACCTTGTTAAAATTATCCTCAGAGCCTGGGCCGTCGCCATTATCAAAGGCCCCAATGCAGTCTATTCCACCCGGTCGAATCTCTGCCTTGGCCATCAAAGGGAAGAGGCCCAATATGCATGACACCAGCACCCTCATTCTGCTGTGGATCTGTAGAAACGTTGGAGGGTTCATAGCACTAGTGTAATAGTTATCATAGAGATGGCCCTATTTCTTAAATAAACAAGACTACATACAGCTCTAGTCAAAATAGGATATCTTCTCTTTGATAATTTGTTCCTTAAGCTTTACTTTTCACGATTCTAGGTCATTTCGCCGTCGGTCAAGTTGCCTTTGGTCATTTCGTCGTTAGGGCATTTCGCCGTGATGTAATATAAATGGCGCCGTAATTTATAAATTATACCCAACCACGCCCAACCTAATATGCTATTATTGTTGTTATTATTATTAGGAAAAGCTTTAGCTTCAGCTTCTGGCCCATATATCGAGTCGTACAGCAAAACTTCTCAGGAGAAGAAAGGATAGTAAAGAGAAAAGGTGTCCCAAAATGAAAACTACAGTAACTTAACATGTAATGATCTCAGTCACTTACTAAACATGAAATAATAAAAAACAAAACTAAAGTATAATGAATAACAAAATTCTAAATAAAGTCATTCACTAAAAAATGGAATAGAGTTAAAAATCACACACTGTAACTCGAAAAGTCATACGTAGGTACACGTGAACATTGCACACGTAGGTCATTTACTAAAATATGAGCGAGGGACTACAAATAACTAAAAGCTACCAAACAAATATGAAAAGCAATACGTTTTGATTAAAATTTTACAATTGATAAGCTGTCGTCAACAGTTAAAATTAATTTTTCTGGTGCATAAGTTTTCAAGGTGTCTTTAGCATGAAAGTTAACATCCATGTTAAAGTTATATTTACCTTCGCCAAGGAGGTTATGTTTTCGTCGGGTCTACCTGTTATTGTGTAAAGGTAAAGGTAAAGCCAACTTTGACCACACTCTAACCTGGGAGACTCACATGCACTGGTTTGTACAGCGGGTATAGGCCCACTGGCCCCAGATGAGTAAGTGTAGTTGCAGTCACCCTGTTTGTCACCAAGATAACTCAAAACGCTATGGACGGATTTTGACGCAATTTACAGGGATTGTTAGGTACATTAGGAGAAACAGATTATTAACTTTTGGTGAAGATCCGTCCACCCGTTTGTTACCTCCGCCGAGGAGGTTATGTTTTTGTCGCGTTTGTCTGTCACCAAGATTACTGAAAAAGTTATGAACGGATCTTAACGAAATTTACAGGGATTGTTAGGAATGCTAACAGTAACAGATGATTGACTTTTGGTGAATATCCGTTTATCAGTCTGTTTGCCCATTTTTTCTTAAGGACGGATTTTCATGAAATTTAGATGATTTGCTAGGTAAAATACGAAGAGTAAATGACCAAATTTTAAGATGATCTGTAGGTCAATTCGTTTGTTTTGCGCTATGTTTGATTTTATGTTCGTTAGTGTAATAATGCAAAAAATTACGAATTGATCTTGATGAAATTTGCAGGAGCTACTACTAATGTTAAAAGATATAAGTCATTGAATTTTAGTGATGATCGGTTGTCTGTTTGGCTTATGTTTGTCATAAAGTTTGTTAGCGGCATAACTCAAAAAGCTATGAAAGGATCTTCATGAAAATTACTGGGATTGTTAATGCTATCAAAAGGCACAAATGATTAGATTTTGGTGTTGTTAAAGAGAGAAAATCATGGTTTTAGAATCAATTTGAATTTTCCGTTTCCGTTGCCTTGCTTGGCGGAGGTATGCGCTCTCAGATGCTCTCTAGTTTGTTTGTTTGTCAGCCTTATTTTTCTCAATGCCATAACTTAACTTAAAAAGTAATGCACAGATTTTTATGAAATTTACATCAGTTGCTAGGTATATCACGATGAGTGAATGACCAAATTTTTGTAAGGATTTGTTAATTTGTTCGTTCGTTTGTCACTGTTTTAAATTTTATGCTTGTTAGCACAATAACTCAAAAATATATAAATGGATCTTTATGAAATTTATAGGAGTTGTTAGTAATGTTGAAAGACATAAATTATTAAATTTTGGCGCAGATCGGTTGGTTCGTTTGTATGTTTGACTCATGCTTGTTCTATTGTTTGTTAGTTATCATAACGTAAAAAGTATTGAAACGGATTTTAAAAAAATCATAAACTGTTAATACTATCAAAAGACACAACTGATTAGGATTTAGATTTGATACAAAGAAAATTATGCTCTCAGAGCCAAGTTGAAAATTTCGTTACTGTTGGCTCTCTTTGGCGGAGGCATGCGCTCTCAGAGTGTTTTAGTTAAGAAAGAAATAAAAAAAGGAACAAAAATAGAACCACGCTGCAGCTACTGCGTCAGCGACGGAAAGTTCTACTGTATACGGCAGATTTCTGTCCACGACGCTGCTCCTTTGTACCCAAGGTCCGTAAACCCACAGCGACACGCATACTGGATGCTTCAGGACTCAAACGTCAATGCTAGAGCCATTAAGCCACTGCCACTGTAATAAGTTAGTAATTTTTAAGGACTGAGACTCATTTCTTGCTTACAAAACAACATGTTTACGTCCACCATGTGCGATTATGGTCATGTGCTAAATGTAGTACCGTGGTACTCACTGCTGAGGTACCTTGAAGAGGTGACAAGAAAGGAAAGTCTTCTTTGGAAAAGTTATTTCATCGAGACTGTAACAATGGACGAGTGATTACAAATGCTATCTTTGGAAAAAAGCGCTCTTTAGTTACAAAGTCACCAGCTATAACAAAATTTTTGCACGGAGTGACTTCGGATGATATCGTATGATTCTCTAAGATTTTCCTATGGGGTTTGCCTCAAGTAATATATTCTTTACATGCTAACTTTGTTAAATACCTGAAAGATAAGATTAGTAGGGGTTGGCATTTTTTTCAACAAACTCTTAATTTACCGCTGTATTATCCTTGACCAAAGTCATGGAGCGAAAAATTCCATAAGCCAAGTTAAAAAGAAGTAGTTGCAGCGAACGTTGTATGTGATAACAAAGTTTTCTAAACATTTTGTTAAATCTTACGGAAGTTATTGCGATTCACCTTACAACTGAGAACAAGTAAAACGGGTAAATACAGAAGGCTCTCAGTCCATTGGGAATTTTGAAGTAAGCTCACCAAACAAGCGGCTGACTTTGCTGATTTCCCTAATTTCCAGAGATGAACAGTATTCAGTTTTATAGCGGTTCAATGAATAAAACTAGAGTACTCTGAGAGCGTATACCTCCGCCAAACAAGGCAACTGAAGTAAAAATTCAAATTGGTTCTGAATCCATAATTTACTTTGTATAAACTCAAAAATCTAATAATTTGTGCCTTTTGATAGTAATAACAGCTTGTGCAATTTTCTTGAAGATCCATTCAAACCTTTTTGAGTTATACTGCCAACAAACGTTATGACAAAAATAAGTCAAACACACAAACGAACAAATTGATTCTCACTAAAATTTGATCATTTATGTCTTTTAACAATACTATAAGCCCCTATAAATTTCATAAAGATCCCTTCATTATTTTTTGAGTTATTGTGCTTGTAAGCATAAAATTAAAAAACAGTGACGAACGAAGAACGAACAAACGGATCATTACCAAAATTTGGTGATCTGCTTTTTGTTATATACCTAAAAACTCATGCTAATTTCATCAAAATCCATCCATTAGTTTTTTGAGTAATAGCATTGAGAATAAATTAATCAGAAAACAAACAAACGGATGGACATATCTTCATCAAAAGTTAATCATCTGTTCCTCCTAACATACCTAACAATCCCTGTAAATTTCGTTCAAATCGGTTCATAACTTTTTGAGTTATCTTGGTGACAGACAGACAAATAGACAGACAAACATGCAGACAGACTAACACGAAGGAAACATAACCTCCTTGGGGCAGGTAAAAATCAAAACTAGCATTCTCGCACCATATAAGAATGATGAACGTCTCTGGAGAGTCGCCGACTGTTGCAGCTATTGTACTTGATTTCCAGAATTTCGCACCCATTGCTAGAACGGGAGTAGAATATACCAACTGTATAAAATTTGCAGAAATATTTTTCACTGACTGAATGAAATTTGTATTTTTAATTGCTGATTTTTAGCAAAGAATGACTGGTACTAAATGCTTGACTTTCCTAAAGTGCATTTCTTATAATAGATGAATTTCTATTATGACTAAATGTCCCTAAATAAATCAATTTAGCAGTGTCCCTCAATTTCTCGAAATCAATAAACTTCCTAATATAATAATTTTAAGGAAAAATGCAATTCTCAGATGAATAGATTTTCCTTACAAAATATTTTCAAATTTCCCTAACGAATTTATCGATTTTCGAAATTATCGCGGTCTTATAAATGTGTCCGTATCCCTAAAGAATATTTTTTCCCCAAAGATTTGAAATGAACTGTCCGCTTGTGAAAAATTTTCAAAGATGGATGAATTTGTAAAACGCAAGAATTTTCCTAAATTAATCTATTTATCTAACATAAAAAATTTGTGAGGTAGCTAAGTTTCATTAAATGATTATGGGAAACTTCTCGAACTAAGTGGTTGCATACTTCTAATTCAGCTGGTTTTCTTATATCAATGAATAATTTTCCACAATATTAAAAAATGGCCTAATCTTCTCAGTAGGCTGCTAGAGAAGCTGTGATGAATTTGGAGAAAGTTATGTTTGGATGATTAATAAGAAATAAATAATTATCTTTTAGTTTTTTTAATATTAAGTTGTACAACAAACTCAGTAAGTTCATTTTTTGACAATGTTTTTAGCTAAGCAAAGTTTTGTAAAGCACAGTCTACATACACAGTGAATAAATGAGTTTGTTAACATCAAAACAAATTACTTTGCACAAAGCAGTCTACTGTAAGTTATTTTCTAAAGAAATCAGGTTGCTACTTTATACTCCAACTCATAAATATTATTTGCACGCACCTAATCAGTAACTGCTTACAACGTAAGTTCATTTTGTGTGTGTCTGTGTGTACAAAAAAAATACTTTGTATGAGCAAAAATGAAGAAAAAGAAAAAAATTGTTGCGTTCATTGTTGCAAAAAATGAGCCACTTTTTCTTCCAGACACCAAATTTTATATTTATACACCATTATAACGTAACTCAAATTTTAGACAAAAAAATTTGACAGATGGAAAACAAAGTTACATTTTGCACAAATCTTCATTTGATAGTCAACGTTGTATTTATTATTTGATATTATTTTAGTTTGAGTCACTTTACCATTATGTACATAAAAAACTAAGTTTTGCAGATAGTAACTTTATAGCTTTTTCATTTCAAATGAAGTTACCTAACATATATCACATTGAAAACTAAGTTTTTTTGACGATAAAAATTAATATAACTTCAGTGACATTACATTTCAGTAAAATCAAGACTAATTCAGCAGAATAAAATTTACAGCATCTGTATTGCATACGACAAGAATGAATGTGGGAAGTGAGGGTAGATTTCTACTTATCCTACTAAGTAGTTTTCTACTTACTCGACTCAACAATCTTTTTGCACTAGCTGAATACGGTATAGTTGGTAATTACACTGTCACTCTTCCTCCAGCTAAGCCAGCCTACCGTCGAAACGCCTGATGTGAAACTGAACCCAGTAGACTACGTCCTGTACTTTATAGAAGCGTACTCTCTTAGTGTACAGTGCACGGTACAGGTGTTTTGTGGTGTTAAATAGCACACGTGCAGCGTGAAGTGTGGATGTTTCGTGCGTCAATGTTGGATGATGAAAGGAGAGTCATGCCGGGCGTTTACATGTGAGTTCGTACGCACGAGTCCCTGGAACAAATTCGATGAATATAAATAAATCTATGCCTTGTGTAGAACTAACACTATTAGCCCCAACTCGACGGCCCGCAACCTCTTGGGTCACCATCACCAGCTTCTTCCCTGTCGTAAATGAAAACAGAGGCGTGTGCATCAGTCGACCGTGTTACCCCCGCAGAGTTACCCGGTGTTACCCCTTGCGGTCATCCTAAGCACCAATCGACCGAAATCCACCGAAATCGGCCAAAGTTTTCCCAAATTGACCGAAATCTATTGAATTCCACTTAGAATATATTTATTTTTTTCACATTCCCACACTAATCGAGGTCTATTGCGAACAGGGTTCTGATTAAAAAAATAAAAAAATAAATAAATAAAAATCTATATTTTTATTTTATCGATTCATTTGATTTATTCTATTTTTTCATATTTTCTGAATGTGAAATTGTACAAAAAATCTTCATAGTTCTTCTCCAGTGTGCTAAAAATAACACTTATAAAACAATTGCTTTCCTGCTTTCCTCATGCTTAAAAGTGTTAACACACCGTGAAAAATCTTAAACTAAAGTGATTGCAAAAAATCTAGTTGCTACAAATTCTAGTGCAGTAAATGGTTGAGTAGCTAATAATTAGCTATCAGCTATACATTCTTGAGAAAATAATGGTAAAACAGCTTAAGCTTTGAGATTGCTCAGTAAAATATACATGCATGCAGGTATGTAAATTATTTTTTCAGTTGTCTAACAAAATGTTCCAAAGAGTGGTGAACAAGTTCAAGTTGCTTGATTGGGTGAAAAATGCAAAAAATAAAGCAAACCGAATACAACATGAGATTCATAGCATCTCACTGTACAGCTGTAAATGCAACACTACAAGGTAATGACTAATGACACATAAATAAAACTGTTATAGAGATCTAACTAGGTATTTTCTAAGCTCAAGCTATAATAGTAACACAGTCTGCAAATGGCAGAGGCACCAGAAAAGAACTGGTGCGCACATTTGTTCGTGAAATTGGCACGAAATTTGGTGCGCATTACATACTAGCTACAGAGTTGAGTAACTAGTAGCTATCTATTGTGTTACTTTATCTTATAATGTAACCGAGCTTATATAACCGCATTTTAAATGTTTGAATATGGTCTCTGTTGATGATATTTCTATTCAAATTTGATTTGTTCACAAATAGTCAATGAATTGGCTGCCAGTGAAAAACTACCCAATATAAATCAAAAACACCATTTAAATCTTTTCAGTTCAAGATCATTTCAGTTAAGACCAATTTAATCATTTATGGCACAAGAAACATACCTATCTCAAGCCATAATGTAATAAGTTTATTGCAGGTATAATTGAGATTCAAATTACAAGACAAATGTATTATAATACAATACAGACTATTTCTTTAGTATCTTTTATTGCATACACTAGTGTCTCGTGCCGTCATTATAAATGACGGCAAAAAATTAACACTTCACCAGAACCCAAGACCATCTCTTGTGCTTGTTACTCTTTAGATGGCTGTACACTCAACTTGATGACTGTACACTCAACTTGATGACTGTACACTCAACTTGATGACTGTACATTCAACTTNATTCAACTTGATGACTGTACACTCATCAAGTTGAGTGTACATTCAACTTGATGACTGTGCACTCAACTTGATGACTGTGCACTCAACTTGATGACTGTGCACTCAACTTGATTACTGTAAACTTAACTTGATTTCTGTACACTCGACTATTCCAAGGTACCAACTTTTTTTGTCATTTGAATGAAATCTGAATTTTCTCCTATCTTATTCCCATAGAGCGTGACAGGAAAGATATAAATATATAAATAAATAAAAACACGACGTGAATTATTATATAGTAGATTTAACATTGCCAACATCAATCTGCCTTGTAAAACTGAAATTAAACTTAACATGTCACTTTCAACTGATAGGTGTGAATGTGTTGGAGGTTATTATTTATTTGGGTTATAACTCAGGCTCTACCGTTGTCAAGCGGTTTCCCTTTCGTATCCGAGTCGGAGGATTTCGACTGATTTCGGCTGATTTCGGTAGATTTTGGCCGATTTTGGTAGATTTCGGTCGATTTCGGTGTTTAGGGTGACCCCGCCCCTTGTAGTAGTGAATGCGACGTGCGATCTCAGCGCCACCAAAGAGTGTAGCGGAATTTGCGGAAAGTTCGTCCATAAATATTCTGTCAGAGCCTTATTTTGGTTGTACTTTAGGTTCATTGGTTGAGAAAAATTCTTTATTTGTTTGCTAGAGTGTTTGTCGCTGTGTTTGATTTAATGCTTGTTAGCGCATTTGCTCAAAAAGTATTGAATGGGTCTTAATGAAACTTACAGGAGTTGTTAGTAATGTTAAAGAACATATAGGATTAAATTTTGGTGCAGATCGGTTGGTTCGTTTGTATGTTTGACTCATGTTTGTCATAGTGTTTGTGAGCAGTATATAACTCAAAAAGTTATGAACGGAACTTAAAAAAAAATTCATTAACTGTTATTACTATCAAAAGGCACAAATGATTAGATTTTGGAGTTGAGATAGAGAAAGTCATGGTTTCAGAGCCAACTTGAATTTTTCGTTACCGTTGCTTCGCTTGGCGGAGGTATGCACTCTCAGAGTGCTCTAGTTTTATATATACCGTAGAAACACACAATGGTGATTCTTATATTGTCTTGATTCTGCTATTTCTTGCTTTCGTTTCTCGTTTCGTCTTTCGTAAGTAGTGTATAATGCAACGAGATACTCGCTCGTGACCTTTGACCTCTGGACCCCGTCTGCATCCGGTTTCCCAGGCCCCGCCCACTTTCAGTTCGCGCCCCTCCGCTACACCGAAAGTGCATTGGCCGTCCTAAACCGGAAGGTCAAGGTCGCGAGGGTGAAAGGTCACGAGCGAGTATCTCGTCGCATTATACACTACTTTCGTGCCTCAGTTAATTAATATGACCTTTACGGATTCAATACTGAAGAAGAATAGGGTATCTTTGATACCGTCTCGGGAGGGAGCTTGGAACATAATCTTATATTCGTATGCTCGGTACGGGTCTGAAATATCACCAATGCTTTTATTTCTGGGAACTTCCGCAGGTTCTACCCAATAAGTATTAAAACATCATTTGTATTAATTTTCATTCAGCTTAATCTCATCAGCGTCAGCCTTTCAGGGACATAAGTCCTGAGCTTGTGATTCTCTAGATTAGATCGATTTTCAAGCACTAATCCCAAACTGATCCCGTTTAAGATAGTTCAAAAAACGAGACTCTCACAAATTGCTTAGGCTCTGGGTTATGAATCTAATGTTCACGCTAAAAGTTCCGCAAAACATAAACTGAATCAATTTGAATTATCTCTCTGAATTGAAGTATATTTGGGACTCCTATGCTACCAGCTTCTTCGAGTCGACGCGTCAGAATCACTCTTAAGGCAATGCCACTGGTCTAGAACTTTGGACAGATGTCTTAGCTTCGCCCCATTCAATAGAATCTTGGAAGCTAACCTTGAATCAGTTACACAAGAGACGGCCCAAAAGCAATTATGTATGGTCCGTAAGATAGGCCTTCCAACCATCTCAAGCGTATTTGGGTAGCAAAACGATTCAAAATGGCGATACCACCGCCCTTGTCTTACGTTTTTAACTGTGTTTGGCTTAGATTGATTTTGACGAGGCTATGCAAAAGTCCTTTTATTGATTGAGAATACGGCATCCACTGCCGGCCCCAGATTCTAGCTTGCACTGACTCAATTCTGGGGAGAACGGTTTAGCTAGATTTTGTGGTGACATACTGTATATAATTTTGCAGTAACTTTTCAGTCTCCTTCACCCGCGAGTGAAGTGGAGAGTGGTGATTTTGGTTTCGTTTACGGTTGTGTGTCTGTTTGTTTGTCTGACCACCCATAAAAAGCAGAATGAGCTGAGCCATCATCACAACCTTTTTCAGGCAGTCAGGTGGGTTGAGCTAGCCGTAAAATAAAATGTTTAAACTTTAGAGCAGGATGGCTTTCAAAAATGACTGCTTTGAATCTGTAAGTCCCGATTCAGCCTTTTCAGTTCCTCCCATCTCCTCCCTCCCTTTCCGCATGTGATGGTCTTACACCACGAGGCGTTCTAGTTCTCAATATATTCT
>LQNS02278163.1:4728791-4739382 GCA_001587735.2 Parhyale hawaiensis
ACGCGCACAACATATCTACATATACCACAATCGGCTGTCAGCTAGACTATACGAGCTATCGGCTATGAAGGGATACAATAATTGGCTAAACTGGCGACGCTGGAACTCATTTGTAATTTGTTAGAAATAGAAAGTTACCTGCGAGAAATTTTCGGCGAGAAAGAAATGAACGGACTTCACAAAAAAAAAGGCACACTGACAAAGGTGCATTTAGAACAAATCACTCCAAATATCTGTAGATCTTGGGCATTAAAAAAAAAAGAAAATCTGGGCATGTGTAGACCAGAATTAAAATCTGTATATCTACAGATTATACCTCCAGAGAAGTAGATAAATGAGAGGTTTTGCATATGAGATGGCTTTATTGTATACAGAGTTACGCCACTATTCTGAGTCTTTGTCGAATGTGGCTACCGAAGATTGGTATTTTTTACATGCTAGAATCGATCGATGGGTATAGTTTGTCATAAGCCGTATCACTCACAGAATTCGAAGCGGTCTGTAATACAATTTATCGACAAATGACAGACAAGACACGTTAGTGAAAGAAAGTTTTTAGATCTACAAATATATCAGACAAAATACAAATATTTTGGT
The DNA here is from genome assembly GCA_001587735.2 of Parhyale hawaiensis. Classification (NCBI taxonomy): domain Eukaryota; kingdom Metazoa; phylum Arthropoda; class Malacostraca; order Amphipoda; family Hyalidae; genus Parhyale; species Parhyale hawaiensis. Next base: position 4,729,389 of record LQNS02278163.1, read on the forward strand.
TGCGGTTTACAGATATTACCAACGCTTCGACAAACTGACAACATTAGGTCGTCTTTCGAACGTGTAGACGCGACTTTCTGGCTTCAGCTTAATGTGGGCCTAATTAATTTGCGTAAACTTCTTTGCAAACACATATAGCGGCAATATGCTATGTGGGCCATAAATTAGGTAGGGATTTTAAAAGCTTTGTGTTGAAATACCATGAGGATCCGACAATTCGTTTTAGAATTATTAACGAAAAGCAGTGTAAGACGGAGAGTGAAAACCATACGCAGTGATAGTGTAGTAATGCCAGTCACCAAAATGACAAAAATCAAAACTAGCCTTTAGCATGTATCAAAAAATTGCCTTATCTTCTCAGTAGGCTGCTAGAAAAGCTGTGATGACTTTAGAAAAAGTTTTTTTTGCATGATTAATAAGAAATATTTTAATTTTTTAGCATCGATAACTGGAGATGCAGATAGCAACGTAAGATTACTTTGCACAACACACTCAGTAACCTCATTTTTCGACGATTTTTTAGCTAAGATGAAATTTTATAAATCACATTCCACATAGACAGTGAATAAATGAGTTTGTTAGCATCATAACAAGTTATTTTGCACAAAGTAGGCTACTGTAAGCTTTTTTCTAAAAAACAGGATGTTTCTATATATTCTTACTCATACACATTATTTGCACTCACCTAAACATTAACTGCTTGCAAGGTAAGTTCATTTTCTTTGTGTCTTTTTGTACAAGAAAATACTTTTATGTGCACAAAAAAAGTTGTTGCGTTTATTGTTGCAAAATGAGTCACTTTTTCATCCAGAGACCAAATCTTATATATATATATATATTCATCATAATAACGTAACTTACAATTTAGAAACAAAAATTTTTGACAGATGCAAAACAAAGTTACATTTCACATAAATCTTTATTATTTTTGTTAGTCAACTTTGTATTTATTATTTTGATGTTATCTTAGTTTTGGTCACTTTAGTATTTTGTACATAAAAACTAAGTTTTGTAGATAGCAATTTTATATATTTATCATTGCAAAAGAAGTTAACTAACTTTTATCACATGGAAAACTAATCTTTTTTATTAACAAATAGGCCATCAATGACAAAAAAAATTAACTTCAATTATATTTCAGTAAAATTAAGACAAGTTCAGTAGAATAGCACTTACAGCATGTGTACCGCATACGACAAGAATGAATGTGGGAAGTGAGGATAACTTTCTACATACTCTACTAGATAGGTAGGAAGGTAGGTAGGTAGGTAGGTAGATAGATAGTTTTCTACTCACTCGAATCAACGTTCTTTTTGCACTAGCTGAATACGGTATAGTTGGTAATTATAATCTCACTCCTGCTCCAGCTAAGCTGGCCTACCGTAGAAAAGTGTGAAGTGAAACTAAAACCAGCAGACTACGTCCCGCACTTAATAGAAGCGTACTTTACTATACAGTGCATAGTACAGGTGTTTCTGTGGTTNTAGTTGGTAATTATAATCTCACTCCTGCTCCAGCTAAGCTGGCCTACCGTAGAAAAGTGTGAAGTGAAACTAAAACCAGCAGACTACGTCCCGCACTTAATAGAAGCGTACTTTACTATACAGTGCATAGTACAGGTGTTTCTGTGGTTTTATATCGCACACGTGCAGTGTGGATGTTTAGTGCGTCAATGTTTGATGATGAATGGGGAGTCATGCCTGGCGTTTACATGTGAGTTCGTATGTACGAGTCCCTGGAACAATTTCGACGAATATAAATAAATCTATGCCTTGTGTATAACTAACACTTTTAGTCCCAACTAGACGGCCCCCGACCTCTTGGATCACCATCACCATCTTCTTCCCCGTCGTAAGAAAACAAAGCCATGTCGTACTCAGTCGGCCGTGGCACCTCTGCAGAGTTACCCGGTGTCACCCCTTGCAGTCGATCCTAAACGGCGATCGACTGAAATGGACCGAAATCTTCTGAATTCCACTTAAAATATATTTATTTTTTCACATTTCTACACTAAACGAGGCCTATTGCTGACAGGGTGGGTGATTAAAAAAATGATATTTATTTTTTCATATTTTCTTAATGTGAAATTGTGCTGCTCGACAACAGAAGGGTGAGCCAAAAGTCACTTTACTATTTTAAAAATTTACAACGCAAAAGCTATACAAAAGATGCAATTTTCTAATAAACTGCTAATGAAAAGAAATGTAGTGTATTTTTCGTAAATATGATAGCTACGAAGTGACTATACAAGACTTTCCGATTCATATTTAGCGTATTCAATTTAGAAATGGTAAAGTGACTATTGGCCTAGCCTCTGTAGAGAATAGCTGGAGTTCTAAGCTCTGTACAAAGTATATACTTGACTTTGTTACGAGCACAGATCATACATGCTGTTTTTTACCAAAATAGTATATGGTTGATTTTTTTACGAGTACAGCACATACCTGCTGTTTTTTACCACCATAGTATCGGCAGGATTTTTTTCACCAGCTGTATATGATCGTAATTTTTTATATCAATACTAGTGGACCCATGCTAAAAAAAATTCACGTAATAGTCGATGTGTTAGCTATCTTCTCTGACTTACCGTTTCCACATTTTCCCGCTCACACTTATTACCTCCGCCAAGGAGGTTATGTTTTCATCGTGTTTGTCTGTCTGTTTGTCTATTTGTCTGTCTGTCACCAGGATAACTCAAAAAGTTATGAACCGATTTGGATGAAATTTACAGGGATTTTTAGGTATGTTAGGAGGAACAGATGATTAACTTTTGGTGAAGATATGTCCATCCGTCTGTTTGGTTGTTTGTCTGCGTCATTTTTCTCGATACCATAACTCAAAAAGTTGTGAATGGATTTTGATGAAATTAACATGAGTTGTTAGGTATATAACAAAGAGTCGATTACCACATTTTGGTAATGGTCCGTTAGTTCGTTCGTTCGTTTGTCACTGTTTTTAATTTTATGCTTGTTAGCACAATAACTGAAAAAATAATGAATGGATCTTAATGAAATTTATAGGAGGTGTTAGTATTAGTAAAAGACATAAATGATCAGATTTTGGTGCAGATCGGTTGGTTCGTTTGTATGTTTGACTCATGTTTGACATCCAGCCCCACCACGTAGCTCTGTTTGTTCATGTTTCAGGCCTCTTCCCGACAACATCTATTCTCCCCTCATTGATTTAAAACAAAGGCAATTTTTATTGATGGGTTGTAGTTCATAGTTTTTCTGATGATGGGATTTTTCAGCCCGAAACGTTAAATTTTTATTCGTTGACATTATATTAGTTAAAATATGCAATTTTGTACTAATCAAAGTTGCTTATTAAGTATGAACAAAAGTAAGATTGCACTAGTGTAGCGACAAAATGCTATTTAATATTCAGCTTCATAGAGAGACACTCTGATAAGGTACACGTCAGTCAAAAAAGGCTATAATTATTTGAATAATCGAAATGTTCAAATTGGTGCTAAAATTTGGTTTGCTTTTTATCATAACTAAACCTTGGTGCTTTAATTTTGCCTTTTAATGTATTAACTGTTCCTGCAAAATTTAGGTAGATCCGTTTATAATTTCTTGAGTGGTGCTTATACAAACTCTAAGGCAGGCATATGGCCAAACGCGCAAACGAACCAACTTATCACCACTGAAAATTGATCAATTGTGCCGTGCAGCATTTCTGACAGTTCGTGAGAAATTCATGATGGTTCGTTCATGATGTTTTAGGTTATGTTACTGACAATCATAAAAATGAACACAATGATACACAGGAAAACGGACGAGCAGATCATCACAGAAATTTCATCAGTTACTCTTCATAACACAGCCAACAATTCCAGCAAAGTTCAAGAAAATCAGCTGTAAATGTTTGAGTTACGCTGCTAAGAAAAAAAAAAAACCGTCAAAGATAGAAGCAAACGGGTAGATAGTTCTTCATCAAAAGTTAATTATCCGTTCTTTCTGACATAGCTAAAATTCCCTGTAAATTGCAGAAGCAACCATCCATACTTGCATGAGCTATTGTGGCGACAGACAAACACAGATATACTACGACAAAAACATAACCTCCCTGAGGGAGGAAATAAACATGGTTGTTATTGCATGCAACTTCGTACACATGTAGCGACATACAGTAGTTATCGTTTACTGAGTGAATGTTGCTCGTTGCGCTCAAAAACTTGATTTTGTACTCGAAAAGTTACAGCTTACGCAAAGTTCTGTATTGTACGCAAAAATGAACTTGTTGAATGAATAACGTTTCCATGGTCACAAAATGTTCCTTACGTTTATGCTGAAAAATTAGTTGACTTTTTGCAAAATTTTTTTTCATGTTAAACAACATGTCATTATAGATTTTATACAAAATCAGTTATTAGGTAAGACATGAGGCAACGTTTAATACATAAGCAATATATCTTCTGTTAACGACGATGTTCTTAACTTTGCTTATACTTGAACAGGGGTTTCCAAGGGGGGGGGGAGGCTAACACTACCGTAATGTCCTATTGAGGGGTGCGAAATCTTGGCCTTTTTATATTATATAAAAATAAGCTTAAATTGGTCCTAAAAATGTCGCATAAATTTCGTTCTTTATCGCCATTTGAGTTATTGAACTAGCAGCGAGTGCGAGATCATATTGAAAATTTTCTAAGAGTGCTAGCCATAGAGACAATTGAGAACCACTTTTTGTAGACGATTAGTTTTTATACAGAACCAAATATATTACTTATTATCCCAGCTATTGACAATTTTTGAAGAAAATAGGTTCATTTTCAACCATGAATTCTCTCCTTTTACTCAACATATTATTTTCTGGAAAAAATATTGTTAAGTTTTGCCCGAGAAAGATACTTTTCAGAAAAAAACTTGCCGTATTTCGTACTTGGAAAAATTTATTCTGAGAAATAATTTATTATTTTCTGCTGAAAAGTATTTATGATAGAAACTTAGTTACAAAAGTTATTGCCAGGAGAAAAATATGTTAAACATAGCTACATATAGGAAATTTGTGAAAATGAATCAAACAGCTAAGTACTAAGCAAATCAAATGTTTTATTTAGATATTTAGATGTCACAGCATGAGAAATGTATGTGTACGTATAAAGACAGAATTGTATGGTTGCTTTCAACTGTATATAAAGAATTTCTTGTGCTTACCTGACGCACTTGTATCACACTCGCTCTAACTTGGTTGAAACTAAAGTGTGCTAGCACCAAGCCAAGTCCCACTACCGATACCACGTCCAGAGTTAAACTAACTGACTTGAGTGTGCGCAGTGAAGGCATTACTATATTTTTCCAGTGCACAGGTGGAGCTCATTATAGTACACCTGTACGTGTGTGTTCCACGTATCATGGAGCACCGGAAGTGCTGCACCATCATACGTGGAATATGCACCTACAACGTTGCGTACCACTTATGAAAATGCACCGGAAGTAGCGCTGTATGTGCATCACAACGAAAGTAATGAATTATTCGCTTGTAGCAATATATTGTGCATGAACTGGTGCAGAAACCTTCTGTGTAATTCAGCACTGCCTACCATGACTGAAATATACTGCTATAGTTACATTTTTTCTTCACTAAATGTGAATATAATCCGGATAATTATCTTGGTCATTATGATAACAAAGCCGTAAACTTTGAGGTTTCAAGTTTTTCATATATGTCGCATAGATATGTCAAGCGATAAGATATAGGGCGAAAAATGTCACTTTAAGGATATTGTCTCCAAAGTCGACTGTCCCTAGTACACGAGACAGTTTCATATGTTATCACTTGAGCCCTGATTTATTGCGCTTAAAATATTGCAGTTATAGCTGCTAAAAATTGCTCTTATTGCACCTACAAATTGCACTTTTTGTACCTAAGCAATAGGCGTGGAAGAAAAAGAGAACAAGGAGCAGAAGTATTTTTATGCTTTTTTTAAGAAAGTAATGAAATTGTACGTTGTGTAAAGGCCAAAATAGCAACACCGTAGGTAGGGACAACAAGTTAGCAGATATTGTATCTATCTATTGTGATCAACTTTCTAGGCCGCCACCAAAATTGCGAATATGAACGTGTTATTAACTAGCTTCTGAAAAAGTACCAAGCTCTAGGTGCAAGCATGTCCATTAAAGTGCATTTCCTTGGTTTGCATTCACACTATATTCCGGAAAACTGGGGTGATATGAGCGAAGAGCTATGAGAGCGTTTTCTCAAGGATATTGGAGTTATGGAGGCGATGTATTCCATCTTAAAGTTGACGTGAACTCTAGATGTGCCCTATTTTAGGCATTGGTTACACATTTTCCATTATTTATGCGGTATTTGAAAAATATAAATACTAATATTTGGTAATCATTTGTTTTTTTTTTTTAAACTAAAATAGCAAAAAGATATGACCTGATTGAATAAATACCAGTTACATTTCCAAATACAGCATGCAAAATGCAGATAGAATCTGTTGACAAACACTAAACTTCTTCAAAAAAGTTCAAAAAGCAGCCCAGTGTAATTGGTATGGGAACTAATTGTCATGGCGCTTCAAGTCTTGTGACGCGTGGCATTGATAATAAGTACAATGACTTCACATGTCCCTCATCGTAACGCGTTCAATCAATAAAATGAACAAGAGTACATGTACGTCAACTTTTTTTGTCTCTGTCCACACGTAGAAATGTCCTTCATTCATATAAATAAATGACGCCACGCATTCAGTTATAATATCGTTTCTTTATAGTTTCGCTTATATTTCGAGTCGGCTTGAAGTCATATTCGGATCTCATAATCTTATAGACTGATTTTGTTAGGAGCAGCCTATTTTCAATATATTTATAGCCTGATAAACCGACAGAAGAGAACTCATCACAGAGCAATCAGATGGACTCCCAAATCAAAGATGGCGTCCGTGTTCTTACAACATTTTAAGGTTTTCTATTTTTCTTCTCTTAAACGGGATTACTGTACAGAGATTCTGATAATTCAAGTGAAGATAAAAAAGTTTTTTTGTCAACTTGTCCATGATCTATGAACGCTGCAGAAGATGAATTTAGAAATAATTTTATGAGCTCTGTTCACTGAACTTGAATGACGCAGCACGTTAAAAAAGGACATGCTTCATTCTTCAGTTTACTGCGTTTGCTGCAGTTGTTTCTCTCAAATGAACGCGCAGCTTCCATCAGTTTGAGTGAACGCGTTACAATGATAGATCTGTGCATACGGCTTAATATATTACATCCATAGCTCTCATTACAGTTATTGTACTTATTGCAGTTATTGCACTAACGCTGGAAACAGCAACAACTCCGGTCTCTACTTATCACATTGTTCAGCATGTTTCTCACTTATCGTGTTTCTTATCGGAAAAAATATAACGTTTTAAACTAGAGCTGCACTCCGGGGCATAGACCTCCGCCACCAAAATGCTAAAACTTATGGATAGGTAGACAGACATACTTACAAAAGATGTACGAATTATCAGAAAAAAGTTTTCAGCAGCTCCTCATTACCTTATTAAAATTTCTTGGAAACATTGTGAAAACCCTTTCGTAACTATTACTTATAGTAATAATACTAAAAGGCAAACACCTGCACAAAACATTACCTTATTGGCAGAGTCAAACATAATTCGTCATAAAAGAGAAAAAAAATCGATTTTGAAGCGGTGGAGAGACACTTCATTTATTTTGCAATAGGAACTGTATGTACAAACTTATCCTGCATTCATCCTACTAAATTCATATAGCAAAATTATACAAAATAAAGCTACGTAGCTGCAGTGGAAGAAACGAGCAACTGTGAAGTTAAGTATCAACTACGGAAAAGTATCCATGCATGATAGATCTTGCGGTCATCTCTATGATATCTTAATTTAAATTCAGTTAACTAGCTGAGGTTCTTACGGCATATTTACGATACAATAAAGTTTGTAGTGTTTTTCCCTCGGATATTCATCTTCCACAGCTAGTGGCTGCTGGATAATTTTTTTTTTAATTTTTGGTCGAAATATATGAATACTAACTACTACAATATCCAAATCTGGATGGAAAAAATAAATCCTGGTTTTACCGATATTGCTTAATCCATCTAAGTTCATAAACATTACAATTTGAAGTTTATGAAAGTTATAGTGTTAAGAAATTTGTTCAATTCTCACTGAAGAAGAATACCAGATGGACCAGCGGTCAGCGGTTCAAGCCACTGCGGAGATAATTAACTGCTAGTTCTCTCTTTGGTCGCCAACTGCGACCGAGCTGAAGAAACCCAGCATCGTGACTACACACGTGAGGTGACGTGAGAAACGTTACCTGGACTTCGTCCTGAAGCCTACACGGTAGATACACAAGGTAAGCTTAAATATTGTATTTATTTATCAATCAATCAATCTTTATTAAAAATAAATGCTACAAGTAACGTAACATCATTCTCAAGCCGATATCTAAGCACTACTAAGTGCTTTTCCGGCAAATGACGAGGGACGAAAGCCTAGAAAAGTCCCATGATATGTATACAGAATTTGTAAGAGTTTAGTTAAAAGAATATCCGCTCATCCCTTAGCACAGTGTCGTAGAAAATTGCGAAGGCACTAATTTGGTACAGAAAGAGTTAGCGCAAGAAATGATACGGCACATCCCTCGTCATTTGTCTCGTCAGTTCCCTCGTCTCTCCTGACGAGTTTCGCCCCGGCGCCCAATCGTCACAGATGCAAGAATCGCGACGCTGCAACGCCGAGGCTGGGATGAATGTGTAGGTGGTTCCTGCAATGAAACAATAATAAAGCTACATAATATGTCAAATATCTCTAGTCAACTGCTTCTTGTTAAATAGATGCTCATTTGTGATCCCGGTGAGTTTTAGCTGCCAAATATATCTTTGACTTCTTAGTGTATGTACCGTTGGCCATCTAATGAGTTACATTGGAAGCCTTGCGTACATTTGGCTAACTAGTGTAAAATTTGCAGTGATGGGCAGTATATAAATACAATTGTATTTAAATATTATTTAAATACTTTTTGTTATTTAAAAATGTATTTACAAATACTTTCGAACACATCTAATTAAATACTGTATTTAACTACATTTTCGAGTATTTAAATACAATGTATTTAATATTTTTTAAATACATTTCGTATTACTTTATCTGTGTTTTTTTGCTGTGCGTTCTGCATTGAATGCTTTTCACCTTACTTCTAAATTGCTCGTATTTGTACGTATACCCGCAGCTCTTGTCATGTGTTAAAGAGTTGCAGTTACAACAGATAGGGTGCATAATAAGGCTTCGCAAGTATTGCTTTCCTCAGTTCCTTACAATGCTTAACTGGTGGGCTAACAAACTGTGACATAAAAAGAATGTAAAGCGTAGATTAATGGCACTGTTCAGTACAGCAATTGAATGCTGTATTGACTATTTAAATCAAAACAGCGCTCTGCCTAAAACAGCGCACATCATTCGCGAAGGGCTCTGAGCCTTAGGTGGCGGGATGCAACCCGGCGCTAGAGCGTAGAGTTAAACATCGCTCAACCGATCCACAATTGGGTCGTGAATTCTCTCCGATAATAACACAACAGACGGTGCTATTACATCTATTTTAATGGTCAGCATGTAACACTTCCGGTTAAAAACTTGAATTAATTCCGTGTCGTAAGCTTCAGTGATCTTTTCGACAGAACTCGATGGCATATCTTTTTAATTTTTTCTGGAATAGGCTGACAGCGCTTGTAAACTATGTTAATATTTTTTTGGATGCGTCCCTGCACTTGCGTTTTACATTTGCCGTTGGAATAAAACTGTGCACATTGCTTTCACCCGCAAGATTAAAGCTTTAAGCATTTTACTTTCTTCTACTACTCTTGAAATGGGTTAAAACTCAATCAGGTGTTATTAAATTGACTTTTCAGCGATAGTCGGGGAAATCGAGTTCCTAATTACACTTGCAACACGATTATGAATGGCAAAGCCGAAGCTCTCGTATGAAGCTTCGGACAAGTAAAAAGTATGCGAAACATA
>LQNS02278163.1:4869430-4900075 GCA_001587735.2 Parhyale hawaiensis
CGGGACTTACACCCCGGCCCTCTATGAGCTATTGCCATTATGTTAGTAGGATGTAGAGGAATGGAGAAACGAGAGGTGAAAAAATGGAAGACGAAAGAGAAAAAAGAAAGGAGAAATAAAAAAGAAGGGGGAGAAGAATCCACGCTAAAGCGATGGTCATGAATGCCCGCAAGCAGGATCGATGGCCGCTGATATGCGGAACTTAGTTATATAGATGGAGCGGAAGTGAGAAGAAGACAGCTTAAAATAACCTGGGAAGCTTTGGCCGTTAAGTGCTTGCGACTCGTGGAGTAGGAGTTCTTAGCTGTGGAGGATGTCTCTCCCAATGTATGTCATGACGATTTTTAAACGAGTTGACCGACTCCCAAGGAGCTTCAATAGAGAAGGAGGGAGCTTTGTGGCCCAGTTACAGACTTGCGAGCGACTCAACCAGATCTCTTATGGCCGAGACACTCATTGGTGGAAAAGACGGGGGAGCACTGACTTTCACGGGGGAGCAGCAGACGAACCGAGTTGCTGGTATGCGATTGGTGCTTAAGTGACTGGCTGCAGCCATAAGAGACTCTTTACTGACATGCGATTGGTGCATGGGACAACTGGCTGACAGCCATAAGAGACTCTTGAGCTTCAACGGGCTAGGCTACTGGCTCCCTCCTTCTCTATAGAAGCTCCTTGCCGACTCCGCACCAACAACGTCGGAAGGGAGTCTATTCCAAATGCTGACTATGAAATAGGGAAAGAACTGCTGACTTAAGGTTGTTCTTCGAGCTTTATTTTGAGTCTACCGTAGTAGTGTATCCTTCATAAGTAGTTTGGTAACGAAGATATCTACAATATAATAAAGACCGATGTATATTTATCTGTCTATTAATCTTTTTATTCATTTATTAATTTTCTCTCCCGTTTAAACAAAACAGATAGGCAGAAATTAGCCCAGTTTGGAGGCTCTGGTTGTCCTCTCAAGCTCCATTGAAACCTGATAGGTAGAAAATAGGCCAGGTTGAAGACGATGGCAAACGTTTATCCGAAAGAAGTACTTTCTTTGTCTTCGTTGACGTCCACTCAATGCAGACACATTCAGCTTTTCAAAGCAATATCTTGCGTCGTTATTTGTACTCTTTTTTGAGGAGTCCTGCGCCGAAACTTCAACTGCCGATGCTCCCACTGACTATATAATCAACGAAACAAAGAGTAAGATATCCTTCTGCGATCAGCAAGGGGGTAAACATCCCGAGGATTTCTTGGCTGCAAACAATTTTTTCCATTCCGGGCTCAGCGTATTTTTTGGGAGCGATATCGACTACGGGCTAAGAAAGCATTGCTTTACAAGATATTTAGTTTCGGCCTGCACGTCTTTCGAATACAAAATTTTGATGCAATTGACACTATAGTAGCTATAGAGTCACCCTAGGTGGGTATCTTTGATACGCTCTGAATCATGGAGGCAATTGCCAAAGTAAAATTCACGCCACTGATATGTCTAATAAAACAATGAAGATATCGAAGGCTGAATCTGATTTCTACGAGTATTATCTTCTCCATCTATCGAATCTATGACAAGGTATAGGGCGACCTTGCGCATGAATGCACTTCTTGCATGCCCGAAGTTGAAATCGCAGCGCTGAAAATATCTGAAGCTTCCATTAGCACTCTCATGCAGCTTGATACGTTGTTTCTTCCCACAGATGATTTTGTTGCATTAACAGCTATTCTTCCAACTTTGGTGCAATTATATTTATCGACGAAACATCTTTCAAAAACCAAAAAAAAAAATATCGGACAAATATGACATACCAGGGTCGAGTCAAGTCTTTTCAGCGTTGCTGAACTGTTTGCAAAAGTAACAAATTTTTTCACGTCAGAGAAAGAAAAAATAAGAGTGTCGCTGCTGGGTAATTATGAAGCCGTGAGACCTCATCTGCATGAACTTTAAAGATGGCAATTGTATGAAGGAACGCATGGCTAATGAAGCAGGATCAACACAATTCTTTGCTGTCATTTCTGACAGTGCGGGCGCACTAGTGATGAATAAAGAAGTATCATCACTAATTCCTCATTGCCATTTCTAACTGTACGGGTAGTTTAGTTTGCAATATAAATCTACTTGTGCCTCTCTACGTTCCTTCCTTATAAGCACATTCTTTCCTTAGTGCCAAGGAGCTTCTATAATGGGAAGAGCAAGCCCAAGCATTCTCTAGGCGACTGAACAGACACATGGCTTTATCAAGTGATCGAAGCTGGCGTTTGGAGTCCTTAAAGTGGCTGAAGTGGCAGTGGTCAGCACATATAGTTAAGAAAGATACAGACGGGCAGTTCTTCAATATTTTTGCAAAGACAATCATGTCTGAAGATTTATTTCCCAGTGCTCACTCTGTTACTTCCATCGTCAGATGGTATGCATGATACAAGTTTCCTTTACATACTTGCATCCGCTCGAAATTTCGTCTATGGTTAATGGCTATAAAAATTTGAGGTCAGAACTCCTTCCTATATCGGCTGCGTGCGGCAATGCCGCTCTCCGATTGGATAAGCCACTCAGCCAGTTCAAGGGAAAAGTTTACTCGCAACGCTCCCGTAGGATAAATAGAGAGGGTGCGCTCCTCTCTATTAGAACCTCTTTGGTTAGTGCGACTGGTGCGCTTTTAATATGAGGATAGAGATAGTGTATCTTTGATACGGTCTCGAGAGGGAGCGACAGGAGAAAAGTTCAAAAGTTTCAGCTGCTTCTACTCGCAGGTCATTGATGAAAATTTACTGTCTGACCTAAAACGAATTTTTACCCTTCTTCTGCCTGACATGGCTCTGATACAGTACATCAATCAATCAACTTTATTAAGTACTTACAGGGGTGGTATAATAGATATATTACACATAGCTTATCACTAGACTCAAATTAGATTCAGAGAGCGATTGACAGCCTTAGTACACGCTACACTGCATTTCGGCTCGTTGTTTGGCCTCTGTTTGGTAAGAGTATGCGCTGCCATCGGCTATACATATTTGATAGTCTGTAGCAAGGGCCATCGCAGACCACATTTATAAGCGAATTAGCTGATTTTTCTATCCTGTTTTGGAGACTGAAAGCGCATTTCCTTGTTCTGACTTTCAGACAGTCAGTATACTTATGAGCAAATATCACACTAGCACTATACGACCTCGGTACATTCATAAGCCGGCGAAATATGACATTATAAGCCACACGTAGGCGCCCAATGGTCTTCTGCTCATAGTACAACCAATGCAAGTTATAGTACATAGGGTAGCAATTGCTACAAAATAACTGACACTTAACCTCTTCAGAACAGTGACCAAATTTCCTCATTAGCATGCTGCCCACGCCGTGTAGCTTCCGAGTTTCTTCTCTATGTCCTGGTTATCACTAAAATCATCAATGATTTTGTGGCCCAGATAAAAGGAGTGTTTTGCATAATTGAGCTCTACGCCATTGAGATATGTCACTTTATCGGCGGGCAGGTTTCCTAGGTTTAATGTACATGCAGACGGATTAACAGTATTATATTCGATACAAAGTTTAAGAGCTTCATTTTCACAAATTATAAGTAGTTTTGGAGCCCGCTGGAATGGGAACAGCAAGGACCATGTTATCACCATAGCTTAGTGCATTTACTGCCTTACCATTAATATGGCACCCTACTCCGGCTGCGTTCAGTTGGGTATGAATATTGTCAATGAAGATATTGAAGAGAAGCTGGGAGAGTAAGCATCCCTACCTTCTGCCATTAGTCATTCCAAACGCTGATGATATTGCTGTTCCCAATTTCACAAAGCACTTCTGAGTTTGGAACCAATACTTTAGAGGTTTAACGATGTAATGGGGTGTTTGTGTCTCGATCATACACTTGAAGAGCGACTAGTAGTGAACATGGTCAAATGAAGCTTTAGGATCTAGAAAATCCACCGTCAATGAAGTGATTTATAACCTGTTTTTACGTAAATATAGCCATTTCCGTTCCCTGTTCGGCTTTGAAGTCAAATTGGTTATCCGCCGTCATCATGAATGGTGACATACGTTTCTCTAGCGCTAGTTCTACTACTTTCGAAAGAGAAATAGCCACTGCAATGGGTCGATAATTGCTCTTGTCTGTTACTCATTTGTCTTTGCTTTTAACTATTGGTGATATTATAACTTTCATCAGATCATTCCGGGAGGAAAGAAACCCAAAGTAAAACACTTGGTGAGGAAATTTTCCAGGAGCGTTACCAGCATTTTAGAACTATTTTTACATATATGCCTCATATCGTTGAAGAAGAATGGTTCTGTACTTTTAATTTTTCCCGGGTTTCACATAGTACAGACTAGCTTAACTGCGGAAACGAATTATTACCCGCTACACATGTCGGACCGGTAATTATAACATATATTCGTTGCCTATAGAAAATACGAGTTCATGACATAGTTTTTATCGTTGCAGGTCTGGTGGAAATTTGGATTTGACTCGTAATTATGAAAAAGTTCACCTCACCGTAGACCTTGTGGACACAGAAACAGGGTTTTTCTGCATGGATAACCTGCCAGACGGAGGTATCTATTGGCCTACACTTCTACGCATACACTTCCATTTATTACCCTAATAATAATTTCATATAATAATAATATTAGTACTAGTGGACCAATTTTTAAAATCCTAACGTTTCGGGACTAATTTCCCATCTTCAGAGTTTCAAATCAGGGACATAAACGTTTAAAATTTGTAATTCATTTCAATATACTGTCTGGGGGTGTTATCACGGGAAATGTAAACACTTTGATCCTCTTTTAGGTATACACTCTGTGCATACCCTATAATGTCTGGGGGGTGTTATCACGGGAAATGTAAATACTTTGATCTTCTTTTACGTATACACTTCTGTGCATACTCTTCTAAGTAATTGTATGCATTTCTACGCAATTCTATGCACTTCTGCGCACACAAGAAACTTCAATTTTATTCGTCTTTACAATTAAGCTTCAATGGAAACACTTTGCTTAAATATTAGGTCAGTTCCATTTGCTCAATTCGTTTGATGAAGTTTACCATGCTTCAAATTGTGTGTATATTCAGTAAAGCTTGTGAGGGTTAAATTCGTCAGTTTCGATCGTGTTTCAGGCAATAATAGCAACCCAATTATACGTGTACAAATTATACATCGCATTTGATTATTTCTATCTGAGCATGTAAATGAATAAAACCTATGCATTCCTGCAAGTGGTAAGCCTGTTCTACTTGATATACCTAAATGTTGGTCAATGCGGGCTTTGAAATGCTGTCCAGTGCTGCCGATGTACAGAGCTGAGCAGCTCGTGCAAGAAAAGACGTAAACAACACTGGATAGCACGCTTGTGGAAAGTTTATCTTTCAATTTAAAATCGAATCCTAAGGCAAATGTATTTTTTAAGAGAACCTAAAGTTTATGCGCGGGTAGGCCTCGGAGAGGAAAGCTCTCAGAGAATTGACTTTATCGACAGAGGTTTTGCTGCAGTATGGAAGGGAGTGAAAAAAAAAAAACTAATTTACGAACGGTAGGTTTAGTTATACCTGGATCTAATAGTTTATCAAGAAATAGTTTGCAGTAGTGATCTAGAAGGTGGCGTGGGTAGCCGTTATTCTTGAAAAAGATTCCGATAAAGTCTATTTCATTGGAAAATTCTAGCTACGAGGAGGATAAATGATATGCTCTGAATAGTAAATTTTTGATAGCATTTATTTTAATTTGATCGTAACAGTGACTAAAGAAGTTAGTTTCAAGGCCTGAAAATGTCTGCTTCCTGTAAACTCTGGTGGTTAGTGTTGAGTCATGCTTTGTGACATGGGTATCAAAAAAGCAATAAAATCGTTAGATTGATGTTCGGAAGTGAACTTTATGTTGAGATGCTCGCTGTTTAAATATTGTAGAAATAAATCTGAATCAGCTGGGTCTCTTAAAATAAGGAAGGTGTTATCTACATAACGTTTATAGTGGATGGGTTTGAAACTACTCGGGCAATCGTTTAGCCATATTGATTCGTAATGGCACAAAAAAATGTTGACTAAGGTTGGGGGGGGGGGGCATAGAAACTCCTTTGATTTGTTTGTATCCCCTGTTGTTAAAAATAAAAAAGAATCTTTGATGGCCAAACTAAGGAAGTTTCTGAATGTAGGCTGGTCGATGTTGCGGAACTGTTCATTGTTATTAAAAATTTCATTGCATATGATGTCTATGGTTTCGTCAACGGGTATATTAGTAAACAGGGAAGTGATATCAAAGTTGGGTAGGTAAGCATTGGGAGGTAATTGAAGGTCTTTGATTCCGTCTTTAAATTCATGGGAGTTACGCAATGTGTATTGATTAGTTGTCAAATGTTCATGGATTGGAACGAGAGATTTAGCAATTGGATAAGATGGGGTATTATATGCAGCTAAAATTGGTCAAAAAGGGATAATGGTTTTATGTACTTTGGGGAGACCGTATATAATTCCAGGTGAGGAGCCAGAGATGCAGAGAGAACTATAAATCTATTTAGAGATGATGTCTTGATCTAGCAACTTTTTCAAGAATCTATGGATTTTACCCACGAATTTCATTGTAAGTTGAAGGAAAGGGTATGTTTATTGTAGCGATTGAACTTTGTTGTATCCGTTAAAATGGTGTTCATCTTTTGTTCGTATTCGAGGCGTTGTTCTCAGCCTCGAACGCGGGAACACGGGTGACTGCCAAAGCAAATTCTTTGTCGTCATTTTTCACGGCCGGGCACTTTAGGACAAAATTATTGAAGTCATTTTAATAACACAATGAAATTAATTAGGATTTGAGTGAAATTTCTGCAAAATTTTTCTATAGGTGAAAAAAATTACCTCTTGTTAAATTCAAAACGAACAATTACCAAAATCTCAGGTGTTCTATTATAAAATACATGCAACATGATACAGAGGCATCATTGTCTTTTTCAGATTTTTGTTTGAAATTAGGGTCCTACTGTGGAGAGAGTCTGCCAGTAACTTCGTAAAAACTAAAAAACTAGATAAATCACATTCGCCAAGCCGTCAAAAAATTGTAAAACCTTTAGTTAACCGTCTAAGAATTAAATTGCTTCTTCGGATCTACCAGTCTACAAAAAATGATGCACTGTAAAATTTATACGGATTTTACCTGAAATTTTGGGTATTTTTGCTACAATCTCGCTCCTCTTAAACTAAATAGAAGGTGTTAGCCTCTGCTTTTATTATTCTCTTGATCTAGTCGCATATGCCCAGCTTACATAGTATCTTGAAGAGTCTACATGAGTGAGGTGGTCGACAATACTGCGTTGTGTCTACAGTCACAGTGTCCCTAGAAAGGTCCTAACGAATTTAATTGATTTTTGAGATCTTTTCTCATTCTATTGCATCATAAAAGTATCGTTACAGAAGTGTTATTATCTAGTGAAAGACAAACTTTATTTATAAATTCCAAAGTTATATCTACTTGTCATAAAATACATTGTAATGATACCTCGAATAATTTAAATTCCTGACGATCGAAATCCCAAGTCTACAGCTTAGCATACGCCCTAATAAGATATTCCTTTACCACTGTAATGTAAAGCTTCTAGCTTCAATATTTTTTATTTAATTTATGCTTTAGAAACTAATTCGAACACGCTTGATTGGATGCCAAATTTAAGCCCTTTAATCTCGACTTGTTTCAAAGTAGAGGCAGGAGCTCTAGCTCCGCTTCCAACAATTGTTAAAAGCAACCCAGTTGCTTTGATAACACTGGAAACGTCCATCCTAGGAGAAAAATTGAGTTTCTGAAAGTCTCAAGCGTAACTGATGGAGCATGAATCCTTGAAATTCAACTGAATTGGTCGCAACCAGAGCACCTACCTGCCTGGAGCTTCAGACAAATCAAGCATCGAAAGTTTCATTTCATAGGAAACATTACCCCCGTCATGTGTCCTATATTGTAAACATTGAAACTTTTATGTATTAACATTACAGGCGTCGGCTATCTCTATACGAGAATTGATTCTCAATTTTCAGTTGTGTGTGGGGGGGGGGGAAGTTAGGCAGCATGCTTAGGTTCGCAGCTCCCAATCCTTGTATCGCTGGTTCGAGGCCAGCCCAGGCACGTAACCTCTTTGTTGATCGAGATGTGCTGACTCGGCAGTTGTAGGCGAGCAGAGTGCCGTAGAGGTACCTGCCTCCTCAGAGATGAGCGGTTGGGTTGGAGGGGGGAGGGTATCAATTGAACTTTCCGTCAACTAGGCGCCATAGTTCTTGATGACCCGTGGTCGGTTGCAGACGCACTTACTCCTTTGGGGCCATTATATCAGCAGCACAAACCAGTGCGAGTGAGTTTCCCAGTTGAGGGAACAGTCAAAGTTCACTTTAACTTTACTTTTGAATAAATTTTCAAGATAGCAGTAAACTTCTAATTACATACCTGCCTGTTCACTTAAATGCCGACTACGCTCAGAGTCGTCTACAAGTAAGTCTAATTTATCCCAGCAGAGTTGCAGTACCTAGGTATAAGTGATGATTCATGCATGTACAATATTGAATAGGCTTTTGCAAGCTTTGTTATGGAAAACGACGTCTAGCTATAAAGGCGAATAATGATATTTCAGAAGCAAGACTGTTTTCGTGGTAGGGGAAGCTTTTCTGTATTTTATATATTAATATTGTAATTTTTTCAGGTTCCAATGTACTGTTTATATGAAACAACTCGATCCTATAGTAGAAGACAGAACGAAAATATTAGACCACTCTTTTTGCAGTGTGAAAGCAAATACAAACCGTACTTAATTGGAGGTAATAATCGAAATTTTTCTGTGAACAGTTTTTACCAAACGTGTGGTTTTTGCTCATTTCAGTGTTCAACAAGGGGCATCTTTATCCCATAGCGAGAACAAACGTCCTGGTGGTGTTTGAAACTTGCGCTCTCTTGAACCCTTCAAAAAGTAAGTTTACAATCAATCCATAATCAGTATCACTCATATTTATGATCTATTTCCTTAGAGTGACGAGCATAATTATTGGCTCAGATCGATGTTTCTAAAGTAAGAAGAACTACACAGGGAATGCTTAAACTTTCAAAATTTCTGCTAGAGTTCGTGTCTAATGAAAAATGAAAGCTCATTGATCGAATTAAAGCCTTACTAAACAAATTTTGACGTGATTGACAGATAGCTGATTGGGAGATGAAAAAGATCAGAACAACTAACGAAACCCTTTAATTTAATAATTTTTTAGTAGTGTTTTATTACCTTAGGATGAAAACTGTGAATGGGAGGCACTGATAAAATTTGATCCGTTCCTTACAGGCTTTTGTACAATGAAAATGGCTAGAAACCCAGTGAAACCAAGCGGTATCATTGGCAGTCAGAGATCTGATAATGAAGTTGCGTATTAAAGATAAACGTTCAATTGGCGACACTGCTAAAATTGCAAGGAAGTCTAAGAGTGTTGTTCTCACTGGTCATATCAAGCCAAATAACCAATTGAAAGACCTAGAAAACTACGCCACGAGAAAATGGATTGGTACCTACATAATCATCCAAGAAAAGTAGAGAGGTCACCTCAAGAGCTATTGCGAAAAGGTCAATGGTTACCTCGTCATCAACGTTTCAAAACACAAGTTTTTCGAAGACTTATGCTGTTCTCACACTGGTTGGAAACCACGTTTCCAACGAGGTTGGCAACGCGTTGCGAACTCCTTCCCAACGGTTGA
Source organism: Parhyale hawaiensis (assembly GCA_001587735.2). Taxonomy (NCBI): domain Eukaryota; kingdom Metazoa; phylum Arthropoda; class Malacostraca; order Amphipoda; family Hyalidae; genus Parhyale; species Parhyale hawaiensis. The sequence goes on from LQNS02278163.1 coordinate 4,879,121, forward strand.
AGGTTGTAGAGGAAGTGTTAGAAATCTTGTTGCCAAGGGACTAGCGAACAAAACAGGGAGAGAATGCGGTTCGCAGTTGCGAGGGCAGTTTGTAGTCTAAGTTTGGAAGCAGTGCACTTCTAAAGGCCGTTCCATTAGATCGGACCGAAGTTAGCAGTATATAAAACACTGTAATTGGTGAAACTTTATTGGTTTCTCTATAGTATCATATTATGTGATTCATGACAATAATGTATGAAAGATAATATTGCCCAAATGTCGGCCGAGGCTTCGGCGGCAAACCTTCACTCGAGGTCAAAAATTTTGATGCCGCTCTGCATAGTTGGTTTCCGGGAATTCTGTTACGGTGACAGGCGAGCGATGCCGTGTCATGATAATCAACTTTTTATTGCCTGATGTTGATGCTATGAATGTTGAAGATTTGTGGTTCCAACATGACGGCGCCACATGCCACACAGCCAATTCAACATTGGTTTTACTGAATGAGAATGTCCCAGGTCGCAATATCTCCCGAAACAGCGAAGTCCCTTGGCATTACAAACGTGCGACTTGAGGCCTCTAGATTTCTTCATTTATTATTATTATTAAATCACACCAGACTGACGACGTGGGAACGGAGAAACACCATGAGATTGACAAACCCCCACTCAACCAGCCCCACGAGTGAAAATGAACAAAAAAAAAAGGGAAAATCCGAGATCACAGAATAGCTCTGTGTACAGATCGCTTAAAGCTGCCGCACCAGCAAAGACAGTGACATCAAGGCCATTCCAAGCATCTGCACACGATGGAAAAAAATGAACGAGAAGACTGGCCTGTCATCGTAACGGTTCCAAGGTAAACTCATGAAGAGCGCTAGTACGCCGAGTATACCTCACCTTAACAAATGGCTGCGGAAGAAAATCAGACAGTAGATGACTAGGGCAATTATATATTTTGTATAGAAAACAAATCCCACCAGCAGTGCGACGATGCGCCTGATCACAAGGCACAACACCATCCAGCATGAGCGCACATCGATGAACTACTTTGTCAAGCAAACACAGATGACAATCGGCAGCAGAACCCAAGACAACAGAGCAGTATTCCAGAAGAGGGAGGACATAGTAATTAAAGCAGCGACGTGTCAAATCTACTGAGCCAAACACCCTCCAAGCACGCCTCATAAGACTAATTGTTTTCGATACACGTGAGACTCCCAAACGATTATGAGGCTCAAACGTTAACTTTTGATCAAAATAATTGACACCCAAGATTACCAAGTTATCAACCACAGGAAGTGACACAGCATTCAGTATGAGTGCAGGGAAAAGAGGTCTCACTGAACGTCACCAAGACACGAGCATGGCCTTAGTCTTGCCCTCATTTAGCCACATTCTCCACCTAGAACACCAGGAATAAATCACTTCCAAATCACACTGAATGGATTCTGAAACATCCAACATATCACTAGGCTTATCGCAAACAGCCAGGAAAGCAACGCATCAGCGTAATCAACAAGTAAATTATAGTAAAATCGAACCGGTCTGCTGTATATCAAATGAACAACAAAGGGCCAAGAACACTACCCTGTGTGACACAAGAAAATGCGTCCAAAAACTCACGCCTTTTCCCATCAACAACTAAGCAGTGACTTCTCAGATAAAAGCTCCGCGAAAACTAAACCACCAATATTCATGTACCAGCGCGAGAATACCTGCGATATTGCATAGTGCCACCCCCTTATGGAGGCCAAGGTGATTCACGCGATCAAAAGCAGCACTGAAGTCAAGCTGTACCAACCTTGCTTCATGACCCCATCAAGAGCCAACTGCAACACATGAGAAATGTACAGCAGAGCATACAAGTGAGAAAGCCCCTACTAAATCCATACTGTGTTGGGGGAAGTACACCCTGGTTTTCAAGAAAGTGACCCAACCTCGACGCAAGCAACCTCTCATAAACTCTCGACAAGACGGGTGTGATCGAGATGGGTCTGTAGTCGGAGGTTTGAGATGGTACACAGCCCTTCGGAACAGGCGTCAGATGAGCCACATGCCAGCATTCCGAAAAAGAGCCCAGCCGTAACATCTGACGGAAGACACAGGTAAGCGATGCTGCGAGTACACAAGCCACCCTCCGAAGAAAGAAAGGAAACGTGCCCGATGGATCAGTGCCCCAGAGGGGTCCAGGTCAAGGAGAAGGGGTGCACTTCAGAATATTTGAAAGCAAAGCCGAAGAACCTCGGCTCTGGATCACACGCTAAAGGAATGCGTACCCGGTTCCGGCTCTGCTTCTCAATAAAGTAGCGCAACAAGAGGTCCGCCTTGGAAGCAGATTCCGCAACAATATCACCACCGGCACCAATTAAAAGGGGGAGCAGAAGAGCTCACGCCAAGCACAGCGCTCTTCAAGGTGGACCTCCACGCATGTACGCTTACAGACGAAGCTAACAACTCCCTGGACTTCAAATTATGCACCCTCTCAGCTTCCTAATAAGGAGCAGCAGCCCGACGCTGCAGTTCTCTAAACGCTGAAAGTCAACAGTACACCGGCTAGTACGCCAACTGGTATATGTCTTCCCCTTTAACTTGTGCACCCTCCTACAGGCATTATTAAACCAGGGCTCATAGCCTCTCTTGACCGTAATGAAGCGGGAAGGAACATAAGCTCGCACCATGTCAGATAAAAGCCTATCCAAAGTAGACCATGGACCAGGAGACTCTCTCACAACACGCTAAGGTAGCGCTAGAAAGGCGCCAGAGACGGCGCCATTTACTCTGGACTTCAAATATATTTCATGCCTAACATTGACTTTGGGGGCCCGCTGACGGACTTGCAGCATCTCAAAGAGGGCACCATGGTCCGAGGAACCAATGGGAGACGCCACTGACACTCCAACCAAATCAGGAACATCAGTCATCAGAAGGTCAAGAACACCTCCCATCAAATAGGTGGAACCCTCAACCAACAAGTCACAACCAGAAGCACTCGCGAAATCGAAGGCTGCATGGTCATGACAATCGGTTGTCCCAGAGCCTCACCATTACACAAGGTGACAATTAAAATCGCCCATAAAAGAAAGAAGCAGAAAGCCTATCCGATGACAGAATCTAGCCTTTGCATCTAAGAGACAATCAAACTTCTTATCATCATCAGACGAGCTGTGATACACTGAAAACAAATAAAACTTTCTGAATGAGCCACAGACTCGAAGCACCATCAGCTCACGATATAGACACTTATATTCAATCTGACTTGACACAATAACACCCTTTGGAACGTAAGCAGCCAGACCCCTAAATCCAGGGCATGAGCCTCGCAACCGCAGCACTGGTTCTCAAAGTTCGGGATCATTAGCTCATAAAAATCGCCCATAAAAATATGACCAGATATTTTAAGTTCATGTTAGCAAAATTTTATCCTCAAATGGACTTCATTTTTGCACTCAGAAATGACTGTCAAATACGCAACTTTTATAAGCACAAGGACAGGTTGCCTTCTGAGTTACTTTCCAACATTGTGTACAAATATTCATGTGGAACTTGCTGGAGTTCTTACGTTGGAAGTACTCAGACGCAGTCTAAAATCAGATTTTATCAGCATATGGGATGTTCCTTCAAAACGAACCTTCCTCTAACAGTTTTACCTCATTCCCCTCCCAGGCAGCACTGCGAACAGACTGGCCATACATACTCTCTCACACATTTCAGCTAATACTTCAGAAAACAGAATTTTAGAATCTTTGCTTATTTTGAAACACAGACCAAATTTTAACTCTGACCAGACGGCCATAGCTTTGTACATGCAATAATTTCTACTTCCTCTCGTTATGTCTTCATTTTCGACCAAATGTCTACAGTAAACTTACCATGTCAGTAAATGTAAAACAATAAAATTTCACTTTTTGACGCACACACTACACAAAATCTTCACGCCAGCAAGTTGCAGATCGCTCCAGACCAATTTTCTTCAAACGCTGGTTTGAACAGTATTAGAAGACAGTGTGAATGGGGTTTTCCATCAAGCCTTTCGAAAGAAGTTTCCAACGTCGTTGCCAATCGGTTGCCAACACGTTGCGAAAGGCTTGTCAATGGTAGTTTCGAACGCCTTACGAACGTTTCGAAAACACTAAACAGTTGGAAAGTAGTTCTCAACTATGATTACCAACCAACCAGTGTGAGCCCCGAGTTATATGTAGTAATAGGTTTGTGTAGAAGAGTACATTCCGCGGAGCCTTACATTTCCAAAAAGATCAGTGGAATAGAGTTAATTTCAGTGATGAGTGAAAGTTCAATTTGTTTGCCTCTCATGGGAGAAGGTTCGTTCGACGCACTCTTCAGGAGCGGTATTCTCCCCAATGTACTAAAAGCAATGTTAAGTTCGGAGGAGGAAGGTTGATGGTGTTTGGCATGTTGAAGCTACTTGTAATGGGCCTATTGTTAGGTTATGTAGTAAAATGAATGCACCAGTGTACAAGGAGTTAATAAAGAACTATATGTTTTACCTCATTTAAGAGCTGTAGTTAACCAACCAGTTGTATTGATGAAAGATAACGCTCCGTGCTATTTATGCAAGATAACGCCCCGTGCTCAACAGCAAAATCTGTTATGACTTTTTTTTTGCAGAAGAGAAAGTTACAGTGACGGAGTGGCCTACTCAGAACCTCGACATGAATCCGATAAAGAACGTATGGACGTTTTTAAATGGAAGAGTTAAAAAAATCTAAAAAATGTTGTTGAATTAAAGAATTATTTGAAAGAAGCTCGAAAGAAAATTTTCGTTGAGGAGAGCAAGACTTTAAATTCGTTCGTGTAGCAGGCGAGGTCAAGCTGTTATTGATAGGAAATGCCTAGATGCCAAATACTGATAAAAGTTTACTCTAGTTCTATTAGGATATAATATTTCCGGTATAGGTTCATGATTTCGATAAACGGTCTGATCCTTTTGTTCGCCACTTTGAGGTCTTATTCGCCCTCCAATTTACTCAATTATCTATCTATCATATCATAATTTGTTAGTAAGACATTAATTAGATCAATAAGCTTGCATTTTTATTTCACATGAAGTCTAGTACATTTGTTCAAAGTTTGAGCTTTTCATTTGTTCTAAAAAGTTATGAATGTTGCTTTACTTTTTAAGCATCACTTGATTCTTACATTCGTTACAGTAAGAATCCGAAACGCTGGTTCTTAACAGCCATCGATCGTGACCAAATTGATTCACCTTTTTTTTTTTTTTTTTAATGCAGGCTCCCAATGGTTCACTCTGCAATAGGCATCTCTAGAATGCTCCAGCCTTCTAGTTTAAGTTTGAACGTAATTGGGTATTTTAGTCGCAACATAGAATTAACTAAACCTATTTTACTGGAACATCCAACATATTTGCTAAGACAGACAACATAAAATTAATAACTCAGCCCATCTTGCAGGAACATCCTAAATGTTTATTCAGTTAGGCAACAATGTAGTTAACGAAGCCAATTTTACTGAAACATTTTGTTCATCTGTTAAGATAGACAGCATGGAATTAACTAAGCCTATTTTACAGGAACTTCCTACACATTCGTCAAGATAGACAAGGCGATTGAAAACGACGCTTGCGGCTGCGATGACTGGGCAGCTGTTAAGCGAGAGTAATTAAGCACCGCAGTGAAGTAATGATGCTCTCGACTGGGTTATCGAAGTCAAGCTAAGCCAACTCCACTTGACTGGACTTGTTGAAAAATGAAGATAGAAACTTCAGTTTTGTAACACGCATTAGAAACAAACTGATTAGGCAGCGCTTACTGAAAGAGACAGCCATTTATGGAGTAGTATCGAGTTAAATGAAGTTTCACATGGATGCGGTTACGAGAACTTTTATTAATTTATGCCAACAGTGGAAAGATTTTGTTTAGAACATCACTGAATGCTAACTATATAGAACAAGTCAAAGCTTCGGGTAAGAAAAAAAAAAAAGATGCGTGTGTGGCAAATGGAAATCAAACAAGATCATAGATAATTTAGACCCAAAGAAATATCTATAACCATACGTAATATTTACTTTTTAGAACGGGGATCTTCAGACTCCTGTAAAGATTTAAGTCTTAAAAGCCCCAGCAGACCCTTCCTATTCGCGCTGCTCAGAATTAAGGATTATTTTCCCTCTTAATTCTACTTGTCCCTTCAACTTAATCGCTCATCATTGCGTTATTTTTAATTTAGTTGTAGTTATATCCGTTATTTTTTCACGCAATCAGTTTTAATGGCGCTATTTTCAACTTAATCTTTCCTAATTTGCACAATTTTACACTTATTCCCTCCTAATGCTTGCTATTTTTCCCACTTAATCGCTCTTAATTCGTACTATTTTTGGGACCGTAATCGCGTAAATTATAAACTTACATTGTACCTTTGATGAGGTAAATCCAAACAGGAGTATCATCTCATTTCATTCCTGAAGTGACTATGAGCTTAGCGTTACAGATATTTTTCGCCGTGTGTAAACTTACATGAAGCACAGCGTGGACGTCTTCCGTTTATTTCTGCTGCAACTAACTCATTAACAATAGTGCACTTGTACTTCTCGTAGGAAATAGCACTGGTTATAATTTCTTGAAATATTGGACACTATTATTAATAGATTAATTTAGCCAGCCTGGCATCTACTCAGACTAGAGGTACCATCGGCAGGCACAGCGAAACCAAGTTAAACTAGAGGACTCTATGAGCGCATACCTCCGCCAAGTAAGACAACGGTAACGAAAAATTCAAACTGGCTCTGACACCAAGATTTCTTTTGCATCAATTCCAAAGCTAATCATTATGAAAAACACAAAAACACAGCTCAAAGATAGAAGCGAATCAACCGATCTGCACCAAAATTTAATCATTCATATCTTTTAACATTTTTTAACAATTGCTGTAAGTGTCGTAAAGATTTACTCAAAACTTTTTGAGTTATTTCGCTAAAAACATAAAGTCAAACACAGCAACAAGCATACGAACGAACGAGCAGATCATCACCTTAATATGATAACTTACTTTTTGTGAAGTACCTAACAATTCATGTAAATTTCATAAAAATCCGTCTTTAACTTTTTGAGTTATGGCATTGTTAAAAATGAGGCACACTAACAAACAAACAAACGACTGGACGGATCTTCACCAAAAGTTAATCATCTGTTCCTTCTAACATACCTAGCAATCTCTATGAATTTCATCAAACTCTGTCCATAACTTTTTAAGTTATCGTGGTGACAGACAGACAAAGATACAAACAAACAAATAGACAGACCCGATGAAAACATATCCTCCTTGACGGAGGTAACTAACTTTACTAGAAATAACTTCCCAGGTATGCACACAACAGCGCTCGATTCAATCTTTGAAATTGCGTTGTTGTGATTAACTGCAACGCGGGTGCGTTTGAGACAGCTAAAATATCGCCTTAAAGAGCAGGGTTGAATATTTTTCGTGGTCTCAAAAGTAGCGCCGCTTTGATTTCAACTCCTGGAATACGATATAAAGTGTCAATGCTGCGGCCATGTCTCAAGTCCTTGACCCATTGCGGACAGGGGGAGTCTCTTACTCTGCTTTCACTGTGCCTGTCCATAACGCCATAGTTCTTTTATAATTCCATTAATATTCGAGTGTAAGAACAGAATATATTAATTTTAAAGTATGGAATATCGCATCGTAAAGTAGTTCTTAGATTATTCATTTCGTTAGGTAACTATTTATAAGAAACTGGTAACTTTTAAGTTTTGAATGTCACTTGAAGAATGAGAGGCTCTTGCACTAGCTAAACACCCTTATCCTCTGCATACTTCACGCAAATTAAATGAGGAAAATGAAAAACAGCACGAAAAGATAAGTGAAGTACAATAATATGAAGAGATTAGTTAATGACTTCTGAAGTTCTGATGGCTAACCGTTGCTTGTAAGGAGCCCCAGTTTTTTTTTTTTTAATTTCATTATTTTCAGTAACATTTTGAGCGATGAAGCAGAATTTAAAATTTACCGCCCAGTAGTTTCATTTTTCAGCTCAGGCAAAGTTCTCGGAATAAATATATACTCTATCCGAAGTTCCATCAGTGCCTGAGCACTGATAAATAGCAGCAGAAATAAATCAGTACCTTATGATAGAGAGCGTTCGATTCATTACAATGAGTTGGTCTCAATGGAAGCAGGTAGGATTTCGATATCTGCTTTCCTCCATGCTGGGCCACAACGAGCCCGACATCAACATGTGGTTAAAAGTCAGACGGATGACCGTGACCGTCCACAGACTCGTAGCTAGGTAGAGGATGGCGACAACCTCAAGGATCGACCTCGTTCGTTTCACGTAGATAGATTGAATTTCTGAAAGTCTCCGGGGTAACCGATTGCAGGTCAATGCTTGAAACTCAGTCTGACAAAATCGAAGCCAGTGCACCTGCATGAAGTTTCGAATAAGTCAAGCCTCTAAGGCTTAATTTTTGTCTCTCGCCAATAAGCCTATAATTAATTACTACGGAGCCTTTTTCCATTTGGGTATGAAAATGAAATACCCTATTGGAATGAACAAAGATTTGAAAAATAATTTTATTCAAAAGTCTGTTGACATTATTTGAGCCTATATTTTTGCAAAGTCACATTTTTGCCAGCAAGATTGCATCGTTGTGAATGTATAACCCCCTTCATTACTGGCCTTCCATTGTGCCGTTAAATTTTTTGATGCAAATTTCACACCAGTTGGTTATTCCAACTTTGTCTCAACTGAGGTTTTTAACAACTAAATTCATAGATATACTGCGTTTTGGTAAAAATCCTGTTACATTAATGTTTACCTGTTTGTGATCAGCTTTTAAGAGAAAAAGTAATTCTCCCCGATACAAGCTTGAAATTCCTTTTAAGACAATTATCACCAACGCTAGATTGTGGTGAGGTGCATGTGTGTCTCAACGGAAGCGATTAGAATTACGACTTATGCTTTCTTCCAAGCGGGGCCACTTAGAGCCCGAAAACAACATATATCTAAAGTTCTGGCCGATAACCGTTCACAGAGTCGTAGATGGGAAGAGGGCGGTGACAACTTCAAGGATCGACCTCGTTTATGTTCGCTGCGTGCTTGCAACCTAGCAACTCGCCTTCTTAATGGCCTGAATCAGGCCCTCGACATGGCTCTCAATGTCAATATGCTGCAGCCCACGCAGAGGAGAGCAGATTGCACCCTTCTTTTGCTCTCTTAGTTTCGTGGATGCACTATGCCTCGAATATAATAGGTCCCGAGATGAATAAGTTACACTTAGCTTCACGGAGATAAAGGTATACATTTTAAAGTTGATCACACTCATGTAGCTAAACTGAAGTGTTACAGGACTTTCACAGTACCCAGTATACTTAGTTAAGGATCAAGCATACGATATTTTATTTTAATTTTAGCAGATTACTTTGTGAAATAACGTGTATATACTGGATTTATTCTTCTATCCAACAAACAACTTTTCCCTTTTTCCTTCGAACATTGCCTGCAATATTGGATTTATTTCTACCGATAAATTTAAATTTCGATAAGATATTTCGTGAAACATTCGGCTCTACCAGTATCTGAAATTTCATTGATTGAAAATATTATGTATTTTGGCGCACCTACAACAATACTTCTAAATAAGGTCCTCATCTCTGCAACCAGGCGTGCACTAGATCATGATATTCAGTGTAAAATTTATTTAAGGAATAATATTAATGGCTCTAATGCCGAAGCAACATTACACAATGGCACACTCAACTTATGAGCTGAATCTAGGCTACCGGGTTGCAAAGCATATGGAAACAACTTGCAATCGGAACGTTCATTCATACGTTGAGTGTACGATAACCCAATGTGGTGCCGGCATTAGAGAAGCACTCTNACATTACACAATTGCACACTCAACTTATGAGCTGAATCTAGGCTACCGGGTTGCAAAGCATATGGAAACAACTTGCAATCGGAACGTTCATTCATACGTTGAGTGTACGATAACCCAATGTGGTGCCGGCATTAGAGAAACCTCTAGTTTCTAACGCTTTGAATTACTGCACCTTTCACATTTGAATAGTACGATGACTGTTAGGACACTTTGTTAGTAAAATATTCATTAAGTACTTGTAACTGTTCTAGATTTTTAAGTATAAGTTTCACTTAAGTTTTATTTTTACATAAAGTATTGTCATATATTCTGAGGTTTATTCTATTATAAATAAAAATATAAAGAAATGGAGGCATCTCTCCCACGCTTCAACTGCAAGATTTTCATTCCCTCTCCTACTTCACAATTTGTACAGAAACCACCTATTTAACTAGCAATATTCATACGCTATAGACATGTGGCATGGAAAAAATCGTACACTGGATCAGATTTTTGTAAAGTTTAGGAGCGTAGGTCCGGCACTCCCCCCCCCCCCTTCCTTAACTAGGCCTTCATATTTACCAACACACAGGCATTCGGGGCAGTGCAATAATTTTGTACAGTAAAACACTTCGGTCGTGTGCTGTGCAAATTCATGTCCCGACCTGCAAATGCTAGAGCTGCTCTTGAATAACAAACTGAAACCGAACTTTAACTTTAGCGACGTAAAGTCATCCTTACCCTAGAAGATGGCCGCCAATGGAAAACATCATTTGTGTAGGTAATTGAATAGTAACAATCGTTGTATAACCAGTGTATCAATTTAAAATGCTTTGAAATGTCAGATTACTGATGATGAAACGCATAGTGTCGGAATGTTCAAAAAGACATATCTATCTGATCAATCGTCTTCGTTCTGGCCTGAACATTTATATAAACATAATACCCCAAATACGTAAACACACTTTTGTCTTTATTAAAGGGTTTTGAAAAGTGTACTCCATCAAATACATGCGCGCTAAAAAACGGTATCACCAGCTCAGCAGACACTTGCAATTCTGCTTGCTGTATTTATCCCCATATAGAAGGAAAAACACTGAACTTATAAATAAATTAGAGCACTCTGATAGTGCATACCTCCGCCAAACAAGGCGACGGTAACGAAAAATTGAAATTAGTTCTGATACCATGATTTTCTTCGTATCGATATCAAAATCTAATCATTTGTGCCTTCAGACAGTATTAGCAATTTCCGTTATTTTCTCCAAGATCTGTTTATAACTTTTTGATTTATGCTGCTAACAAAGATTACGACAAACATAAGTCAAACACACAAACGGAGTAACCAATAATCACCAAATTGTATCATTTATGTCCTTTAAAATTACTAACAACTCCTATAAAATCAAACACCGTGACAAGCAAACGAACAAAAAACAGATCACAGAAATTTGGTCAGTTACTCTTCGAATTATCCGTAAAAGTCATGTAAATTTCAAGAAAATCCCTTTCTAACTTTTTGAGTCATGGCCCTAAGAAAACTACTCAGACATGCCAACATAAACGATTTTTAACAAAAGTTCATCATCTGTTACTGTTAACTTGCCTAATAGTCTCTTTAAATACTGTAAACATCCGTTCATAACTTTTTGAGTAATCTTGGTGACAGACAAACGATCAAACAAACCCATAGACAAAGAGGCAGACACACACAACAATAACGTAACATCCTTGGGGGAGGTAATAAATAATTATATGAACATTAAATACACCTTAGTCTTCATGTGTTGATTGTTATAACAGCAAGATCTCGAGCAGAAGCCAAGTCTTTAAGAAGACAAAATGTATTCTAAAATCGCGTTAAGTATGTGATTCACCATGAATCATCATCTTTAGCGAAATAAATATTTAGAAATTTCAAAAAAGTTGAGGCAAAGTGTGTCTTAGTGGTATGTTATACACAGAAAAGCTCACATATCTTTGAAATTAAAGAGTTTTAAATAATAACTACGGTAGTGTATATATATAATCAGTTTCTTCACCGCAGAAAGTACTCAGTGTCGAAATGTTGGGGTCCTTTAGACAAGTCCTTCGGATGTCGTCGCCTGCAAAAAAATATATATTATTATGCACAATTATAGATCATCTATAATATTTATTTGTGTGACATAAAAAGTAACATTTATCCGAGAAAAATTAATTTCATTGTATAAGCACTATTATTATGGTACATTCACAGTCATAGCCGTCTAGTTAGATCTCATTGCAAAATATTTTGGTACCGGATTGTGCTGGTTCAAATTCTTAAAACAACAAGTTATCACATTCAAATCTTATCTCTCTGCAAGCAAGAGGCTTTGTTGTATTTTGCATAAGAGTTATATAAGAAAAGTTCAAATTGAATTTTTCTTCTAGTAACAGTAGGAAAAACAGACATTTAGAATTGCATGGATTTGAAGCAGCTCTGCATTATGGATTTATATACTCTACTTCACATTTAGAAGTTACCGTATTCTCTGTTCGCAAAATTTTTCATTTTCTTTAAGCCTGTATATACCCAAAAAATTCTTGTTCGAGGTGCTAAAGAGAACAAAGGGGGCGGTAGGGGTGTCAAGTGATTAGTATAAAATTCACTAGATCATTAAAATATTAAAAAAGTGTATGTATACATTTGTGTTTGAGGAGTGCCAAAACGACAAACAGAGTATAGGGATTCATTACCAGAAACTTTCAGTAAAAACCCAAAGATATAATCATTCCTTTGTACAAAGCGCTAGAGCGCCCGAATCTAGTATTTGCTGACCAATTTTGGTCTCAGCGTCAGCGCGGCGATATCTATAAAATGGAAGGAATCCAACGGAAAGTATATTTCATGAACCTAAGGCACCTCTTTGGGTGGAAAAATTTGCATCCTCTGCCTAAAATTCCATATTTACATTGGTTTTTGGCATATTACTTGCAGATTCTTGGTTTCTTTTCGTTTTTGGATTTCCAGTTAAAACTTCACGCTCGGGCTACCACGGACAAGTAGTGCCACTCGAATGAAGCAATATTCAACACCGGGCTGCCCGAAACGCTGCCCAGGGAAATCCAGCAAAAAGCCATTAACAGCTGACTTTAACGCCGCAAGCCTACACGATCGAAAGCAGATGCCGGCAATAAATTTCAAACCGAAACGGACGAGGGCAGGATACACCGACTAAATTGACGAGTTCGGCACCTATAAGTCCCTAAAGTGAAGGAGAACGCATCAACCGCTTCATATGTAATTCTCCTTAAGACTTTGAGGGAAGGGGGGAAGGGACAGAAGAATACAACCAATGCCTTTCATTTTTGTACACCTTTCATAACATGCACAGTTCGGACCCTCTTCGCATGGGACAGATTCACTTGATCACTCTCAGCGCACAGCCTGCTGGCCAAAACCCAGATAGGTGAGTTATATGGCATCACAGGCAGACAAAAATCACAAAAAATCACCAAACAGAATAAACCATACGCAGGAGCCAAATCTTACTGGAAGCACTTAACATGAGTCACTGTATATGCAGCTCAAACGTAAGTTTCTCATAAATGACAACCCCGAGCATCACCAAGGAGCTAGACTCATGGAACAAAGTATCATGAATCTTCAAATGTTGATGCTGGGGTAAAAGTATTCAAGATCGAGTACCAATCTTAGATTTAGTCTTACTGGTATATAGCTTCATCCTCCGGGCTGAGCCAACGCCACCAATACTTTTCTAGGTGGCCTTGGCTGAGCACCATGCACTAATGCGCGATAGGTCTCTATTCGGAGACTGGGCGATAACATCACGCATGTTTCATAGTCAGGAGGAATAATTGGTATACATATATATATATCATATAGGGTATAAATGTTGTACAGACTTTTCCTATCGATTGAAATGAGTTTATAAAGGTGTAAAACAACCATTTTCAGAGGGTGTGTAAAAAATTTGTCCAGGGTGGCTGGCCAAAATCCTTCTATATATATATGAACCACTCAGCAAGCTGGTTGTCACAATGGATTTGAAGAAAAAGCATGTCTTAGTTGGCAAGAAATGTGTTCATGACCAGGAACTCATTTATGCACGTGTCATTGGTATCCTTGAAAGTTCACGTGAGACCAATTTTGATAATGTGAAGGCCTGAATGAATCCTCTAACAAAAAATCGGTTGGAAGAAGATTTTGAGAAAGATACCAATATGAACCTGATGAAGATATAATATGAGACTCACGTCTTAATGCTTACTGATAATAATTGGTTGTTTTGTTAGTTAAGGCAAGCAGGCTAAGCTGTGTTGTGTTGAATAGATTGATATTCAATTTGGTTCACTAGTATATACATCATCATGGATGAAAATTTACATGCTGATCACGTACGATACACCGACAATATTGTGATATTTTATTACTATACTTGACTTATGTGATAACATAGTGGACTAATTACATCAATAACCCTACCATTTGATTCCTCGTACTTGAAAACTAGGTTATAGAGCCCACATATAAGTCCCTAGTGAAAATATCAACAGAGTTATGGTGATTTTAATGATTTCAGGGGGTTGCGGCGGCCATATTGGACTTTAAAAAAACCCCACTGGCAAAATTTTTGCACACCCTCTAAAAAGATTGTCTTACACCTTTATGAACTCATATCAATCGAAAGAAGAAGTCTGTACAACATTTCCACCCCATGTGAGATTTCCTCTTGACTAATAAATGAGTTAGTCTTTGAAAATATTGGCTAATTTCGTTTGATATATAATTTATTGCTCATTATTAAATAATTTTCATTAGCGAAATTTTCAATCATTGGATCTTAGAACGCTCTTTTGTAAACGTGATGAGCCTATATTACAATTATAGGTAATCTTAAAACTGACAAAACTTGTATGAAACGAAATTATTATTCAAAATGCATTTAAACTGAAAAAACAAAATACTTTTCAAGCTGAGAATCAGTGCCTTAGTTCTGAGCAGGCTACTAACCGGTTGGGTGTGCTGCTAACGTCGATGAACCTGAAATCCTCAATGACGGTGGTAGTTTCAGCTGTGTTGGTGGTTGCAGCTCCAGCTGTTGTAGTAGTGGTAAAATCAGTTTTGGTAGTGGTAGGTTCAGCAGTGGTAGTAGAAAGATCAGCGGTTGTAGCTGTAGGCACAACTGTAGTAGTGGTAGGTTCAGCTGTGATAGTGGCGGTAGATTCAGCTGTGATAGTGGCGGTAGGGTCAGCTGTGATAGTGGCGGTAGGGTCAGCTGTGATAGTGGCGGTAGGGTCAGCTGTGATAGTGGCGGTAGGTTCAGCTGTGATAGTGGCGGTAGGTTCAGCTGTGATAGTGGCGGTAGGGTCAGCTGTGATAGTGGCGGTAGGGTCAGCTGTGATAGTGGCGGTAGGGTCAGCTGTGATAGTGGCGGTAGGGTCAGCTGTGATAGTGGCGGTAGGGTCAGCTGTGATAGTGGCGGTAGGTTCAGCTGTGATAGTGGCGGTAGGGTCAGCTGTGATAGTGGCGGTAGGGTCAGCTGTGATAGTGGCGGTAGGGTCAGCTGTTATAGTGGCGGTAGAGTCAGCTGTGATAGTGGCGGTGGTTGGTTCAGCTGTGGTGGTGGTAGTAGGTTCATATGTGGTAGTAGTAGGTTCCGCTGTAATGGTGGTAGATTCAGCTGTGGT
Organism: Parhyale hawaiensis; assembly: GCA_001587735.2. Taxonomy (NCBI): domain Eukaryota; kingdom Metazoa; phylum Arthropoda; class Malacostraca; order Amphipoda; family Hyalidae; genus Parhyale; species Parhyale hawaiensis. Next base: position 4,894,632 of record LQNS02278163.1, read on the forward strand.
AGTGGAGGAAGGTACATTTGTTGCAGTAGTAGGTTTAGCAGTGGTAGTAGTGTTAGGTTCAGCCGTTGTTGTAGGTTCGGCTATGGTGGTGGTAGGTTCAGCTGTAGTAGTAGTAGGTTCAGCCGTTGCTGTAGGTTCGTCTGTGGTGGCGGTGGTTGGTTCAGCCGTGGTGGTGGTAGGTTCAGCTGTGGTTGTAGTTGAAGGAGAACTAGTAGTAACGGGAGTAGGATCAGTAGTGACCGTCAGCCTGTCCAGTGCACAGCCCCACAAGTAGCCCTCAGGATCTGGATTGTCGTATGTAGTTTGGCAGAAAATGGCAAACTGTCGGAAAATGAAGAAAAAACTTAAAAATCAAAACTGCATCAGGTTAATCAACAAAACACCTTCATGTCGTACAAGGATACAATAGTACAGGTTCAACTTCCGGGCGAACCTTCGGCTTGCACGTCGTCCCGATGCATACAGAAAGCATGAAAGTCGGTAGCATAGCTAAAGTAGCATGAACGTGTACAAGCTGAACGTCTGTGGCCCTCGAAGGAATCTTATACTGGAGCGGCTCTCAGCCACCGTCACTGGAGGCGATTGCTTGGGAATTGTCTGGAGTTTCCGCACCCCAATGCCTCCCGCTTTGGTTGCCAACGTGGCTGAGTGACAGACTGACGAGTCCCAAAGATCCCCACGACCTCTCCAGTGGATCTGCCTCACCGCCGGACATGGTCATCTTATCTCAGCGATGTCTACGATGAGCCAAGTAGGGTTCAACTGCGCAACCCTGCGTCATCCCACGCCCTGATCTTCGTACCAGTTTTTGCTTCCTTTCTTTCCTCTGTCTTCTTCTATGGGTCCTCCCACATTCTGAGCCCACCTATTCTTGTCTTCGACTTCACAGAGCCCGGAAGCCATTTTTTGGCATTGCTCTTGTTAAGGGCTGGGATTCATGTGGATCCTGTTCCTGCAGCTGACTTTCTTGTACTATTTACAGCTGCAATGTCAAGAAGAAAGGCTGGCTTTCTGGTGTGGAGTCTGGACTGCTGGGTCCATCAGGCATTCTCAGTGTCTCGAGCTGGTCCGCAGATTGAGTCTGCCCCGCTTGCAGTGGTCTTGCTATTTTCCCACTCAACTCCCAACCCTTGCCTCGTGACCCCGCTCCACTACCTGAGACTTAGTTCTCTTCTCCTTCCGAGTCGCCGTATCCTTCCTCTGCTCCCTCTCCTGCTGCATCTTACCTTCCGCCCTTGACGCCCCCATCTCTATGGTGAGGCCTCTCCAGCTAAACTGGAAAGGAATTCAGCACGGTCACTTGGAGCTGCAGACCTTGCTGCGCGTCAACGCATTTCCGTTGCATATATGCAGGAGACGAAGCATAGACCACACCATACATTGGCTGGACACTGAAATCGAGCCTCTCGCAATTGGGCCTGGAAGCCGATTTACGTAAGTGTCAACAAAATGAGTTCTAATAATCATAGAGACCTCAAACAAAGATTAATTTCCTCGTAAAGTAAGGAATGTGTTGCAGAGCAGGGAATCTAAATTCAAAATCATATATCTTCAGTAGTTGATATATATGATACCTTCGGACCCCAAAAATAATGGAAAATCATCATAATTTCTAGGAATATTAAAATTTTATAGAAAAAATTGGCAGATAGATGCTACGTGTAATTTAGTTAATATTACATACAATTGAGTTGCCTCCATTACATATATGATTTGATAGATGACAATGTTACATCACTTTTTGGTTGCCAGAGTTAAATTACTCCATGGTGGCCGACATTACATCACTTCCCAGCTGCCAATGTTAGATCACTTCACCACTGCCATTGTTAGATCACGTTACGACGGCCAATGCTACATCACTACACAGATGTCAATGCTAGATCACTAATAGAATGCTGTTCGATTTTAATGTTTTGGATATGCAAGGACTATGGGTTGCCTCCACCGGCAATTGCCTAAAAATTTATAACATTTACCTTCCTCCGTCCTCCACCTGCCCGCCAATTAGCCAATTTCTCTCCACACTTCTCGCCTCTTATTTTGAACTCCATTCGTTGGACGTGCTAATTTGTGGGGATTTTAGCACACAGCATTTTTTTTATCCTAGCATGAGAATCAGGGCTCCACCGGTTGGGGTGAGGGGCTTCATGAAGCCATTTTCTCTAGCGAGCTAGTTTTTCTCAATGTGAGTCCCCCACTCACCTCCCTACCCAGGGCCCCCTTCTTCACCTGACCTAGCCCATGCGAGTGCCCGCCGGGCACTCGACTTTGAACGGCACACTTCTATTTCTCTATCGTTAGATCCTTTCCCTATTGTCTTCTCGCTTATCTGTCTCTCCTCGTCACCATAGGGACCCCCCTCCCCCTTTTTGCCAACTTCCGCAAGCGGACTAGGACTCACTCGGCGCGGAGACTAAGGCTGCGTTCGATCGCCTGTCCTCTCCTTCTTACGCTTCCTCCGGTGAACCCGTCTTCAGAAGGGTCCGTGTACAGGTAGGTAAGCCTCACATCGCTGCTTGTTCTTGACAGTGCTGGGCTCTGGCCCGCCTTCGGAAGAAAGTTAGAACCAAAAACATTCCAGACTCCTTGGTTGATCTCATAATCAGATCAATAGGAGCACCTCCGAGGCCACCTTGAAGGCCTGGTTGGAGAGAATAGAGCGTTGCGACCACCGCACTTACGTCTCATTTCTTATATCTCCTTAAGTCCCTTTGTATCAAACGCGCCCACATTGACCCGAATTTGCTGATTAAATTTGCTAATTACTGGGAGTTTTCGGATCAGGTATTATCACGACAAACCCGCTGCCTTTTTACCACAACAATTCTCTGATTCATATCCCACTGTAAGCGGACACTGTATCGTCGTATCCATCGGCATCACTTCCTAGACAGATCCTATATTCCGTTTACCTACAAAGAAATGCAAAGGGAGCTGCTTCGGGGTGGAAATTCCAACGCCCGCCAGCTTTGACGGCCTCACCATGCTTCATTTGCGTAAGTTGGGACCCAGGGAGCTGATTTCCTGTGCCAGATCTTCAATTTATCCTTAGAAGATGCCTGTGCCTCATCCATTTGGTCTCTGGCAGTTATCATCGAATTGCTCAAACCGGGCAAACACATAGATGAAAAAGGCTTATATCACACTATTTCCCTGCTACCCGGCGACTAATCAGCTTTAGAGGCTCAAGTCCTGCAGATATACGACATCGGCCCTACTGCCTCGAGCACAGGCTCTTCTTGCAGGAGGCTCTAACGCGCAGTAACTCCGTGCGAACTACTTCGTTGGTAGTAGAGTTTTTGAAGGCCTTCGACACAGCCAATAACAACAAACTTCTCGAGTTATTCCAAGCCTCTACGATTGATTATGACCTATCACGTTGGCTGTCCTCTTATTTAAGAGACAGAGTGGACTGCTGTTGATGCGGGTAGGCCACCTCATCCTTTTGCCGCATACATTGTGGCCTTCTTCAAGGCTCATTGACTTCCCTCTGCTCTCCAACCACTTCGTGCCCTCTTCCTCCTTGTCTGCTGCTCTTATCACTACCGATTCTGACGATTTCACTGTCGCGGACCAGGACACAAAGGTGGCCCATGCGGCTGAGAGACTCGTCGCGCGCTGCTGAGATGGCTGATTGGGCAGCCGAGAACGACCTATCCCTCTAGGTCCCTAAAACCAACTCAACGTTGTTCACCCCGGATACACGTGAAGTAAACAGGAACCCGGGGTTACCCAGCTTGAGTGATTTCCCTCTCTTCGTTGACAAATTCCCCAAAATTCTGGGCCTCAATTGGGACCCCCAACTGAACTTCCACCAAATAGCTACGTCATGGAAACCCTAAATTTTGCGTCCTCTAGACTTCGCATCCTCAAAGCCCAAACTGGACTAGCTGGGCCACTATAAGAAAACGCAGATTTTAGTATATAGAGCAGTGATTCTCTGACTTCAGTTTTCTACGCAACCCCACTGGAAATAGCTTGCAACACGCACCCATCCCACCCCCCCTGGCATTAACTTCGCAGATTATGCACTGAGTGACCACAGTATATTTATCTCTGTAAGTATTTATAAAGTCAAGCGCAATGTCATTTAGCTACGAGAATAGAGTCGAAACTTAAGACCATACATCAAATACCTTACCTTGATACCTTAATGATGCTTCGGACGAGGTCCAGGTGGCGTTATGCACGCTACCCATCTTGCGCAGAAGCGATGCTGCAGTCCGTGACCAGCGGGATGGCTAACAGCGAGTTATCCCCAGAGTTCCCGTAGGCGCTTACAACAGGTTTTTCTGGTACTTTCAGTAAGCATGCATCCAGTAAGTTTTTAAATTTCGCAGTCTCTGTACCGGTGACATTTGGAATGTGACGAGGCATTTTGTTGAATAATCTCGCCCCTCGGACCACGAAACTATTAGAATACTTTGTGGCCATTGCGTAACCACCAGTTTTGATCGGAATTTGCACTTCACAAGTGCGACCAATACGGTCTGAATATCTGGTCTGGATTCGCCCATTGACGTTGACAGTAATTCTTTCTAGCATTTTCTAACATATATGATTGTAAAGCACCCGAATCTCCTTTGAATTGAGTACATTTGAAGTTGAGCTAGTCTTTCGTCATAGTTAAAATCTTGCATGCCCCGGATTTTGGCAGTAAACGATCGCTGGATAGCCTCAAGGCGCTCGAAGTCTTTCCGTTTGCTTGGCATCCAAAGAGGTGAACAATATTCAATCCTCGATAGTATTAGTTGTTTCCATAAGGTGAGCATTGTGTCTGCCTCTCGTGAAGAAAAAGTTCGAAGCACCCATCCGCTCCACTTCTTGCCTATAGTAACAACTCGAGCCACGTGATCTTCAAAAGTGGCATTATCTTGTATTCTCACCCCAAGATGTCTGAAAATTTGCTTTCTCTCGATTTCGCTCCCATGTCTCGTCTTGTAGGACGTAGATTCAGTAAGGGAGAAGTTCTTTCCGTACTGCAATAGTTCAAATTTTGATTCGTTGAAAGTCATGTTATTAACCGATGTCCAGTGACAGATGTTGGTTAGATCTAATTGCACATTCCGTACGCCTATCATTGATTGTACCGTTGCTAATATCAGTGTGTCATCAGAGAACGATGACGGAACGGCAAACTTACATTGGTGCCCCATAACATTTATCATGATGAGGAAGAGAATTGGACCAAGCACGGTGCCATGAGGGACTCTACTGAGTACCGGCTGTCGTTTAGAAACTTTACTATTTATAATCAGTCACGTGATATCACTGCGAATTTAACACAGGAAATTTGGTCATATAACTCTCAGGTGTCGCAAAAAGGTAGAATCTGAGAGCTTATTTGAAGTAAAGTAACGTTAATTATAAAAGTCAATGTAACTATTTCAAATATCCAATCCTCATGCCTGCCTGACTGCAACACTCAAAAAGCTCCAAAA
>LQNS02278163.1:4931813-4949662 GCA_001587735.2 Parhyale hawaiensis
GCGCAGACTGTAAATGGTGTGACACCGACAACAGAGCGTCACAACAACCCAAGCCAGTTCTGTACGCAAACTGACCAGCAGGCAGCAACCCCGTTGCCTCAGCGAAGGAAGCTCCACACATTTTTTGTGTCTTCCGGCCGCCTCTAGTGCTTCCACGACAGGGGAGGTGGGAGGGTGTTTGTGTGTGGTTTCCTGAAGTGCGATTTTCTAGGTTATGGGCTACGTGATCCCGACGTGTTGACGAAATCGGTTCTAGTTGCTGTTGTGCCTTCTAAATATTAATCACTTACATAAAATAAAAAGGGTTGAACTTCTGCAAGCAACAATGCCACAAATTTCAAGAATAAGTTCATTTATTAAAGGAATGGAGTTACCACGCCCCATGGATTGTTATTTCTCATACGTAGAGGGTGCGACAATCTTTGATTAAAAAACTAATATAAACCTAATAAAATAGATAGCTGCCAATAGACTGGCCAATAGGTCTATTCTCAGAGAGCTGCCCGGACTTACACTCCGGCCCTCTATGAGCAATCGCAATTAGTCCAGAATCATGGAGAATTCTGAGGAAAAAAAGGAGAATAAAACAGAACAGGGTCAGACAAGGAGAACATCGCGCAAGCTCAATAAAGTGCTGCAGATTCTGGCTTGGAGCTGTTAAGTAAGTCGAGACATGAACTATTAATTACTGTGGCTTTGGCCGTTAGGAGTTCCTTTTATTCCTGGAGAAAGAGTTCGTAACTGTGGAGGATGTTGCTCCCAATATTTGTCTAGACCATTTTTGAATGCATTAACTGAATTGACTGACTCTGCACCAATAACTTCGGAGGGTAGTCTATTCGAAATGTTCACTATGAAGTACGGAAAAAACTGTTCTTTGATCTTTGTGCTTCGGTTACTGGCCGTTATTTCTTAAACGACCAGCTTCGTCTCTCTCAAAGAGTCCCGCTGTAGGGACATCGCTGAAGCCCTTCAAATAACTTAAGTGTTTCTATCAGTTGGCCCCTCATTCGCTTTTGTTCCAAAGAGATGAGTCTCAATTCTTTTAGGCGATATTCATAAGGCTCGCTTCGCACCTGAGGTATCAATATAACGTACTACTTCCCCGGAATACTCCCCCTAACTTACTGGAAACTACATCATTCGCGAAGATGAAGAGGATGTTGGAATTTTCTTCGGGTGCAACATCGGCGAAAGCTGATTCCACACGTCGCCAGGAGGCGCCATTGCTTCTTCCCAAAGTCCAGCCGACGGTGCTGTTGTCGAAGTTGAAGTCGATGACGGGGCTGAAAGTGTAACAACAATGAAAGTATGTAGCAAGTATTCACTTAAACGCGATCTTTATCGAAATTTTGGTTCGCTTGAGCGGCAGAGCAGTTAGATTTCAAATCGCATTGAGAATTTTTTTTTTTAGGTTTGCTGATATGTATCACTCGATCGTTTGTGAAAATTTACTTCATCGCCATTTCGCCTTTCACAGTTACAACCAATAATAGAATCTTGAGATGAGCTTACCTCTACTTGCAGCACAATTTAAATAAGAAACTACATGACAATACTGATCTATCGAAGTAGAGACCGGATATTGCCATTTCGCTTGCTTAGTAGTAGGGTTAACGAGAAGATACATATTAGAAAAAAAAAGAAAAATGACTTGCTGTATTCATGAAAAGCTACCAAAATTGCAATCTGAATATAAAAAATCAACTATTTAAATGTCTGTCATATCTGGCACGGCTCGACGCAAAAAAAAAAAAAGTAAACTTAGTCGAACGTTCAAGTTCATTAATCGTTTTTTCTCAGTTGTAGATGCTTGATTTGACCTTCTAGTGTCACTGTTATTATAGCTAAAGACTTACTCTGATGCCTCCGTGGTAGTTGTAGTAGTGGTGGTAGTTGGCGTAGTAGTGGTCGTGGTAGTAGAAGTAGTTGTAGTGCTTGTTGTAGTAGTGGTTGGGGTGGTGGTAGTGGTCGTAGGGGTAGTAGTTGTGGTGGTGGGAGTTGTGGTTGTTGTAGTTGTAGGGGTGGTTGTGGTGGTAGTAGGAGTTGTGGTCGTAGTAGAAGTGGTTGTGGTGGTAGTAGGAGTTGTAGTTGTAGTGGTAGGAGTGGTAGTTGTAGTAGTCGGAGGTGCTGCAGTAGTGGCAGGATCAGGCCCCGTGATGAGCGTAAGGCTGTCCAGAGCGCAGCCCCAGAGGTACCCATCGGCCGTGTCAGGGTTTTCGTAAGACGATTGGCAGAACACCGAAAACTGTCGAAAAATCACCAATACCAGGAGCCTTCCGAATAATCAGATATCATCAGGTGATAAATTTTTCATTTAAAATTTTGTTTGTAAGTCATTTTGAGATACTAGAAGCGAAGTAATGCACATAGGGCTGGTGAACCCTTCAACCCCACTGAAAATGAACCTGACGGTATTGGCTACTATCACCTAACAACGTGACTTAGGAATCACTATTACAAACAAACTACAACACAGTCAGTAAGTTGACATGAGCGTGAAAATGGCAAGCAGAGTACTGGGATTCATCACCAGAAATTTTGAATACAAGTCCAAAGACATCATCATTCCCTTGTACAAGGCATTAGTGAGGCCACACTTAGAATTTGCTGTTCAGTTTTGGTCGCCACATCTGTGTAGAGATATCGATAACATGGAAGGAGTCCAACGCAGAGCAACGAAATTGATACCGCAGCTGCGAAACAAGCCGTATGAATGCCGCCTAAAAGAAGTAGATTAGATTAGATAGGAGGCAGCAGACGAACCATGAGGCCCATTCCCAAAGAGACACCGACACTTACGCTCCGGCCCTGATGAGCTATTGCCATTATGTTAGTTGTATGTAGAGGACTGGGGAAGCGAGAGGAGAAAAAATGGAAGACGAAAGAAGAAGAAAAAAAGGAAAGAAAAAAGAAGGGGGAGAAGAATCTCTGCCAAAGAGATTATCATGAATGCACGCAAGCATGATCGATAGCCGCTGATATGAGGAGCTTAAAGATATAAATGTAGTGGAAGAGAGAAGAAGTCGTCTTAAGATGGCCTGGGAAGCTTTGGCCTTTAAGTGCTTGCGATCGACTCGTGGAGGAGAAGGTCTTAGCTGTGGAGGATGTCTCTCTCAATGTATGTCAATACGATTTTTAAACGAGTTGACCGACTCCGCACCAATAACGTCGGAAGGAAGTCTATTCCAAATGCTGACTATGAAATAGGGAAAAATGCTGACCTAAGGTTGTTTTTCGACCTTTATGCTTGAATTTTTTACCGTTGTTTCGCAAGCGATCATTAAGGACTTTTTCTAAGAGTCCCGTGGTAAGAATGTCGTTGAAGCCATTCAGAGTACTTGAATGTAGGTCTGATCTCTCTCGAGCAAAGACGACTCAGGGGCAACTAATAAAAACATTCAAGTATCTGAATGGCTTCAACGACGTACCTACNAATGATCGCCTGCGAAACAACGGTCAAAAACTCAAGCATAAAGCTCGAAGAACGACCTTAAGCAGCAGTTCTAAACATATTTCCTAGTCAGCATTTGGAATAGACTCCCTTCCGATGTTGTTAGTGCTGAGTCAGTCAACGTGTTTAAAAATCGTCTTGACATACATTGGGAGAGACATCCTCCATAACTAAAAACTCCTCTTCCAGGAGTCGCAAACGCTTAATGGCCAATGCTTCCGAGGCCACCTAATTCGTGTTCTTCTCTCTCCCGCTCTAACTACACTAATTGACATCTCTAAGCTCCGCATATCGGCGGCTCTTGATCGTGCTTGCATGCATTCATGATCGTATCTTTGGCAGTGATTCTTCCCTCTTTTTTTCTCTTTTCTCCAGTCCTCTATATCCTACTAACATAATGACAATAGCTCATAGAGGGCCGAGGAGTAACTTCCGGTGTCTCTTTTGTCATGGGCCTATTGGTTCGTCTACTGCCGCCTATTATCTAATCTAGATGATTTTTTGAAGTTTTTTTCTTGCGACGAACATAATAAGGATGTTGAAATGCATTCACGAATTTCTGTTTGATATTAGTAACAGAAAATCATGCTTGTACAGTAGATTTTCACAGTTCAAAATATATAGTTTTGCAGGGTTATGGTATTTATTATTCAACATTAAAGAGTTCGGGCCAAATTTGCAGCTGTAGGTATGGTCACGCTCAAGTTGAAAAATAATAATAAATCATTGGATGTAAATATGTCCAACACGTTTATGCGGCCAATTTACACTTAAAAATTATGGAAAAACTGTGGAGGAAAACACTTTTGGGTGTAAAAAGATTAGTAAGTACGTACATAGAAGCCATTCACTACGTACCAAGGCGTTCTTCTCGGGTGGAACATAGCCAGAAGCGAACATCCAGTCTCTGTTCTGAGGGCTGGAGAAGTGGCTATAATCTGCAATGGTTTCCAGATATTCTCCTCCGAGGGACAACTTGTGCAGCTGCAGGCTGGTGGATTGTTCGTACTTGGAACTGAAGAAATAAGTCATGGAGAAGTTCAGGCCGTATTCCAGAGGAATGAATTCGGATAAGAGCTCGTCTCCTTCACCTGCATTATCGTACACAGCAAATCCGTCGCTTCCATCGGGAACTTTCCATTGCAGGCCAGCCCTGTCGTTCCATTCCCAGATGCTTCGGTGGGCCACAAGTCCTTGCAGGTCCTCATCGAAGGTGAATTCGAACCTTGTGTCACTCTGAGCCTCGTTAAAACGGGGCCCGCAGGCCACGAAAAGGAGCAAGGTTAGCGCTAGGAAGACCTTCATCTCGCTCGCAGAGCTGTGCCACGGACGAGGTAGAGATATAAAGTGGAGGTCATCTATCACGTGGGGCCCTTATATACCATGGATCTGTTCGTAACCCACGATTCTGTGATAGGGGCCACTTCTAGGAAAATCAAGTAACATAAGAGATGTAGATATGTGCTTAAATGTAGAGCTATGACACTTCTGCTAATACGCCCAGTGCAGCCTTTAGCCTACTCTAACGTCTCTCTGCACTAGGGATATTATTAGCCCTCCACATGATGTCATGTTTACGAATCGATTTTTGTGCAAGCTTGGCCAAATTTAGGTAGGGTAATGTCTCAATTACCGAATGCCCATCTATTACCGAATATAGGTAGGAATCTTACTGCGTTCGGTAATAGAAAGGCATTCGGCAATTGAGACATTACCCTAGTGTTGAATTCGACGAATTGGGTAAATTAACACAAGCGTGCATTTTGGACACGAATATCACTGAACAATTATAATATAAGTGACACAGGCTAAACTTTCCATAATGAGGCAATTACAAAGTTTGTGCAACATAGATGGGTATATTTAAGTGACATGTTCGAAGGCCGGTACACTAGCGGCAGATATCCAGCTAATAAACATGCAATGACAAACAGTTTGTTGGTGGCTTGGTTGGTTGACCCAATTGTGAAGACTAGGCTAGGAGAAAATTCATATGCTGAACGGCAAAGGAGAACGATGCTTTAAAATTTTTTTTTTTGTAAATCCAAGTTTCAAGCTTTGTATGTCTCAGAGGTGGCAAACCGTCTAGATTATTCCCCTTTCTCAGAGTAAAACAGTTTGTTTAGAAATCATAATACTCAGATTGAGTAAAACAAATTACCGAGAAAAGGAAAAGAAATGTTGCTGGGAAGAGAACCACAAAAAGTACACGTGAAAGGAACGGAATATTTTATTGAAGTAATTAGTTTCTGTCGTTATTTAAAGACCGAATAGATCGTTGTACAGTCATCATAATTCGCGATAGTAATTAGTCACATAATCCGTTTACACACTACTAATGCTCCAATAGATGCACACTCATACAAACCGTGTTCAGCTAGCATAGCACTCCACTCTCATGCGTAATACATTGATTGACAGATGTAGAAGTTCAAAAAGAGTAAAACAATTTAGATCTTATCCATGGCAGATTTGACAATTTTCTGGAAGTGGGCAGGCTTTTATTGCAACGTTTCTTCCGAAAACAAATAGAACTTTCACTCTTGAATATTTCTCACAAGTGGACCGTGTTTTTTAATCGTCATTCTTCCTCATTACCATGGTAATTGCACGAAACAGTAATTTCCGTATTCACTTGAAGTCTGAATCTGCGCGTAACGCAACTACTAAGAAATACTCATTGACTTCATGATAACTTAGGAATAAATACCTTCCGTGCTGCAGTTATTAGATGGGCTACGCTAGTTTGTCTCCTGTCAGCAACATTCCGCAGAAAATTGGGCTTGCAGGGGAGACTGCTATATTGTGCCTGCTCCTAGACTACATAGAAATAACTTTAAAAAATATTTAGCGCAACATTTAGGTGGCAATTTCTTGTGTATTTCATATCGGGCAGTGATTGGCAATCTTACATGTTTTCTGAACACGTAATCTCAATCAGAAATTTTGAAACAACCATCGAATATTATCCTATGCCTCTTTGTATATTTACTCCGAGACGTTATATAAAAGCTCATAATTTTTCGATACAGAAACAAATCCTGCTCCAAAGTAATTGATGTTATATCTTGCCCTGCCTAAAAATTATTAGCATTTTCGTGATTCTCTAAAGTTACATTAAAGTAAAGCAGATATTCATTTTTTTAAGCCATCTTCCACGAAACGTACTAAGCGATGCGATGAATAAATGACGCTTGCCACTCGCAGGAACAGCTGACATATTTTCTTAAATACCCTTTGGCTTGAAAACAACAGCAATAATGAATAACTATAATAATGTGAATACCAGAGTGTATTTCGTTTTATGAGCATATTTGTGACTCCCGTGGTCCAGATAACCAATCCAAAACAAAAAACTAGTCATTCGAATACAAGTTCTCGCGAATACGCACAGACTGCAGCAATTCTCACCCTCAAGTGACATGCGCATGACTCATTTAACTATTCCTCCGAGACCATAGCACGGAAAGAGCCACATTATGAGGTACATGGTACGCACTGCTGCCTAGACATCGTCGCTACCCTGCGTTGGATCGGTAGGTGAAAACAAGACACGATCCATGGTACAAAACGTCATTAAACAATGATTTAAAATTATAAGTAAGGTCATCGTAAAATAGATATATTTTAGTTTGAATGACTATACTTTTTTAAACAACGGTAAGCAGGATACAATTTATTGTATGAGAAGAGAAATGAATGTATGCGGAAAATGAACTAAAGGATTACTAAAAGTTTTTCTTTTTAATATAGTTAGCGAGCTGTAGCTCTTCAGGATCCGCAACTTTTGGCTTTTGATAGTCTATTAAAAGTTCCACCTGCCTTACTTATTCACATATTATTTATTTAAATATTATTCGTTTATTTCTTTGTTTATCTATTTACTTTATTTATTGATTTACTTATGCATTTAATTATTTGAATCTCTTCCTTTATTTATTAGTCGTTCATTTTTTTGGTATTTATATTTTGTTTAATTATGTGCTCATTTATTATATTCAGCTAGTTATCTACTATTAACATAGAAACTACCGTTATTTTCAACGGCCTGGCCCACTATTATTATATCGCAATAACTGCTGTGCAAGTTAACTGCAGAATATGCAACTAATGATGACGTACATCAACAGGTGTACGTTTCAGACACAAAAGATCTTCAGAGAAATCGGCTTATCAGGTAGAAAACACTGATAACATATTGAATATCATCACTACGGACGTCGAATTAGACGTACGCAACACGCGGCCTGTACACCGGGCAGCGACGGCTGTTTTCCATTCTTTGTAGTCGGTATATTAGGGTAACATAATAAGATTTAATTACGAAGAACAAGGCCATCCTAATTAAATTTTATTTTTTGATAAGGTTGAAAACTCTGATGAAAATTCCACTAGAAAGTATGAGAGTTTTCGTAGTTTTTACTTTTTACTATCGCAATGTTTCATTTTAGTTCTGAAGATAAGTTTCTAGGGTTAAAAAAATATCGGTTTATTTTCTAATCCATTCAGTTCTTTTTAAAAGGATTAACGCCCAATTAAGCATCAACATTCGAAGAATAACATCGTTATGAACGTATGCGGCCAATGGGACTATTTATTCACATTATGAACGATTTTTTTAATATGAAAACTTACAAGTCTGTAACATTTCGTAGAGTTCACTAGGTATCATATTCAACATTGTGTAACTTTCAGTATACCCTCGTGCGTTGCTAATTTCGTGCTGTTTACGGGGTTGGAGGAGAAACGATAAGTTCTATCAGTTCTGTGTGGGAAATTTCCCACGGCGGCAGCTTTGCAGCATGTCAGCCATTGAGGAACTTGACCCTGGGAAGAAAGAAGGTTTTCAGTGCACTGAGAAACCCAAATGTATTTCTCAGAATGACGGGGAAATCCATTGAGAGTCTCGTATAGTACCAAAATCTCAAGGGATTAGTATCCAAAAATGGTCTACGACAGAAGAAATCATTTATGAAGCCTAATTTATCGAAGTACGTAAAATATCGCAAATGTTTGTTGTTTTCATAAGGTTGGGTGCGCATTTGGCAGGAGGTTAATTGCATTGTCATTTATAAAATTACAATTTTCAGTAATCAGAACTAATTGAGAAAGTTTACAGAAACAATAATATATTAGCAGGACCATGGTCCACCGTTTAGACTTGACTACCCAGCTTTCCTAAGTGGGCGTTAAAGATAATTGATAAAACTTCGATAAAATCTGTTTCAAGTACCATAGCGACCTCGAACAGAAAAAAATGTTCTTGGTGACGCACAAAATGCATCTCTATTGTAAGTCTCTATAGGTAAGTCTAGTATCCAATAATTTATTAATCATCACCCATCGCTGACCTCTAGCTACTAATTAGTATTTCTTGATGAAAAATACCTCTATTGCATCACCACGAAAAGTTTATTTCTTTCGAAGTTTCTATGTTATATTATAAAACATTTCATTGAAGCTTCATCTATCACTTGCAGATTCAATTTTACATTTTGAGCGGTGCCTGTAAGTCAAATATCGTGAAGTCCATGTTATGGGCAATATAACAATCCAAAAATATCATTTGTTTCTATGCAAAGAGCTATATTTCTTTAAAATTTAATGGTGAAAGCTTGTCTTAAACAGTTGTGGGCATCTTTAATTGAAAAATGAATTCCGGTAATCGTTGATTCATGAATTTCAAAAATGAATACAATAATAGTTAATCCGTTAATCTTTTCATTTTATTACTGTACAACAAATTTCAGGGTCAAGAAAAAACATAGTTCGCATGTGCGCTTCATAATGAAATTCAGAGTGCTGAATTCGAATTTGATAACGAAAATTCTGTACCACGTCACAATTTTCTGTAAATTGCTGATTTAACAATTACGCAATGAATAGGTACAGATTTCTAAGCTACCATACATGTACATATTTTGCTCCCAAAGTCACTTTGAATTAAATTTATTGCAATTATTTAATAAATATTTATTGAATAAGCTTGTTTTTCAGCATTGCACAATGTCTTAACCCGCAATCTAGCATTTACTCCTTCTTTTATAAGACGTCTCAGGTGTGTCACCCTTTAGGCTCCAAAAGAAGTCAGCCAGCATAGCAGTGCTCAATTTTTCGTTGTACCTGTTTTGTCTTGACGTTATATCTTGATGTAACCTCCTTCTATGTTCATTACTCACATCAACGGCATTCTGTGAGAAGCAGGACAGATGAGAATGAAGAAGGTGTATCTTTAGTGTCATAGTTTATTGGAGATATTAGTAGCATTTGATTAGCTTCTCCGCTTTATGCTCTCGATGGGACTCTAGGTGATTGCCTAGAAGCCCTTAACCCTTAACATGCATCTTTTTTGAATGGCTCCATTCCAGATTCAAGTTTATTCATTGTCGCCTTAAAGTTCTCATCATTAATAAGCTTGCAAATCTGAGGGCGTAAAAATATACTCTCTTTTATGTTGACATCATTCTTTTTAGGGAAGACTCACTTTTATCTTGACATCATTTAATTTAAGGGAAGATCCTTTTGAGATATTGTACCGAAAAGATGGCTTTTTATGTTGCAGTACTTTGGCAAATCGCGTCATTTGGTCTAGTACATGCAACGGTAAATGCAATACATACAAAGTGAATGTCTTCTTCTTAACTAGTGGCTCATGAATTACATAATGGCATCAAAGTATCACAGGTTTCCGAGGTGGCCACTCTGATCGTACATAAGGTTCTGATCTCGCTTTACCGTCCACTTGGAAAGAAAGCACATGAACTTAGTATACCCAGTTTGTAGTCCATTATGTATGGCTGGTACATCCAAATTCTGCACAAATTAACCACTCATGCTTTTTATAACCTATGCGGTCTAGAATAAAAAGCATGGTTTGTTTTTGTATGTCTTTATAGCTATGACTGAGTGGGCAAATGGAGCTGAAGGCGTGGTGTTCTCAGTGTGTAACAAAACTGTTTTTATGCTGAAAAAGGATCCACCAACGAATAACTTTCACTAATCTAATTCATAGGACAGCTCAACGGCACTATAAACCAAGTTATTTTCCAAAGTAAAGACTTCCTGTAGATCTGTAAAACACTTCTTAAAATGCCGTAATTCGTACATCTTCATCCAGCAAGTGCCATTGTTACGAACGTGAGACTAGGAGTTCACTCTGCTGCTTAGTAAGTGCTAGATTATGAACGAGATCACTGAGCTCCGGTTAGGTGATGAGTTGTGGATTCTTATCAGATTCAGGCTGTTGTGTAAGCGCTAAAAATGGTTGTCTCATCTCCATTTTTTGTTGGTGTTGTTGTACAGTGTTGTGAATATATTGGAAGTTAACGGTAACCTTAATTTTATTACTAGAAAAGCAGACAATCAGCAATTACTCTAAAACGACCTAAATTTGTACAGAAATATGTTAAACAATTATATGAGGTAGTCTTACGCCACGAAGCGTTCTAGTTTACTTGCTCTGTCTGTTTGGTCCTAAGTTTTTTTTTTAATGTTTGACAGAAACAAAACTCAAACAGTTATTAACGGATCACCATGCATAATTGTAGGAATTGTTAGAAATAGTCAAAACGTTTGTCAGGAACACTACTCAAAAAGTTATGAATGAATCTTCATAAAATTTGTAGGGATTGATAAAAACTGTAAAAGAAACAAAAGACCAAATTATTGTGATGATCCACCAGTCTGTATGTGTGTTTGAATAATGTTTGTTATAATGTTTGTCAGAATAGAATTAAAAAAGTTTTGATGGATATTCATGAAATTTGAAGCAATTGCTACTGGTGAGAAGGGGCACAAATGACCAAATTTAGTGATGATCAGTTTGCTTGCCTGATTAATGTCGCTCAAAATATTTATCAAAACATAACTTAAAAGTGAGTTACGAAAGGATATTCAAGATAATTGTAGAAGTTGTTAAGCAACAAATAACCAACTTTCCAGGATAATAAAAAGGGAATAATTGTTTTAGGACCAATTCGAGCCTTGATTAGCGTGAGCATGCGCTCTTGGATTGCTCAAGTTTCTATTAGTAGTCTTCAAGTCCGCCGACTTACAGAGGACGTCTTCCGTCCATTAATATGTGTAGAGAATATATGATACAAAATGTTGCAACAGCTGTTCTGTACGTAAGGGGACTTGGTAACTGCATTTCACCCTGAAGTCCGATTGCGGGGCAGATAGAAGGCGAGTCTGCTAGATATAATACAATGATTTTCTCAGAACACTGACAACAAGTTTTTTACAAACACATGGCTTCGTTCCCATGATGGTTCACGCTATCACAGCTGTAGGTGCGACAGAAATAAAGTGAATATATTAATATGAGACCATCGTTATATAAAATTATATATGCTTAAATTGCCTGTGGTACTGAAAGTGTGTTTAAAGGAATAGGGATTGTTGCTACGTTGATGGAATGTACTAAAATGACAGTGATTTGATCACTAAAGATGCTCTTAGAATTCCAGAGGCAATAAACTGAATTTATTACCATTCTCAAATATAACTTTTCATATTACGATTTGAATTTAGTAGTGTCTTTCATACAATTCATTGTGATGTCATAATATTATCTTTGAAATTGGAAACCCCCCTTTTTTTATAAATTTTAAGCTACAATAATAATCCTAGAGAATTGTGTGTGAAACTAGTCTTTAAAAAGTTTTTGAAGCTAATTTTATTCCATTCCAGTGAACAAATACAAACTCCTCAATGTTTGGAAATTAGTGAAGTTATATTAAGTAGCAGAAAATAAAGAGAATATTAAACAATATAGGAATATACACGGGAAATGTTGATGTTTATATCGGTCATAGAGCAATTTAATGACAAACATGTAAGGTTAAGTTCAGTCACACATTTACAAATATTATTGTAAAAATCAACTTTTTCTCATTTACGAGTTAGCTTCAATTGACCAAACGAGGTAACAGCAAACGTTACAGTTCGAATTGGAGACCAATTGCTTTCTTCATGGTGCTTGCAGGTTCAGAACACTATTTTTCTGTATTCAACTATTAGAAAAATAATATATTTTTTACTGAAATAGCTTGCATGAATGGCTATATATTAATTTATAGCTGGCCATAGGAGAGCTAATGACTTTTCTCACACTGTACTCATCGTTAACGTTTTTTTTTTTTTATTTTTTAACTCAACTGCTGAAAAAAAATTCTTATATAACCTTCATCCAATGATATTATTTCCTTTGGAAGGCGATTCCAAAAAGCAATTCATTATTATTATCACACACACGTCAACCCTCGATATGTTTTGTTTTTGAAGTCGACGACAGGAAAACCAGTTATTATTTTTTTTTTCTGAAAATGCTTGAAGGAATGTAATCAGCATAGGTGCGTGCACCCGATAAGATTATTGCTAATATAGGTGACCAGTCAGAGCGTCAGCCTCCACTTTACTTGCAGTGTCGTCAGTAGTACCAACACGTGCGGCTATGAAGTTGTCTTTGGTTTTGGTGTTTGTGGCCTTTGGCCTCCTAGTGACGACCCCTTCCACTATGTCCCAGACTGATACCGAGTTCGACTTGACGTTTGATGAAGACTTGGAGGGCATGATTGTCCATAGAGGTATCTGGAAATGGTCAGATTTGGCTGGAATGGAATACAAGCTGCCTCCTGGAGCTGATGGATTCGCTGTCTATGACACTCCAGGCCAGGGTGACGAACTCTATTCGGACTATATCCCCCTAGAATATGGACTCAACTATTCCATAACCTTTTTCTTCAACTCCCGCTACGAGCAGAGCACATCCTTTGCTCTACATAAACTAACATTGGGTGGAGACTATCTGGATATCATTGCGGACTACAGTCATTTGTCCAGCCCGAGTAACGAAGACTGGCTTACAGTGACTGGATACGTCCCGCCCGAGGCTAACGCCCTGGTGAGTAAGAATTTCATCACAGTAGCCTCATTAGTTGTCACCACAGTTACCTCATTCTTGTCCCCAGAATAAAATCAGTCGTTATCATCACGCTACCTCATTTGTTGTCATCACACTAACCTCATTCGTTGTCATTACATAAACCTCGTTCTTTGTCATCACCCTAACCTCATTTTTTACGTTGTCAAAATTTTGTTTCACTTAGCTGGTACAGTGGAAGTATTTCCCACAGCATTCAAACAAATGCTTATCATTGGTTTAGGTAACAAATTCACTGTTTATTCTTTTCCGATATATTATTCTACCTATTCTTTGTGTGGCAAATAAGTAACTAGGAATGCAAGTAAGAGCACATAGGTACGTCCGTCCAGCAATGCAATGTTAACGAAAATTAAAATTCGTTCTGAATTCAGCATTTCTTTCTTGGTCATCAGGAAAATTTGATAATTTCTTTCTCATGATATTCCTAACTGTTCTTCTAATTTTCATAAAGATTCGTTCATAACTTTTTAAGTTATGTTACTGACAGCCACAAGATCAAAAATAGAGAAACTGAGAAGAACGGACGAACAGATCACCACAAATTCTAGTCATTTATTGGCCTTAACACCACTCACATTTTGTGCAAAGTTCATGAAAGTCCTTTCATAACTTTCTGGGTTATGAGGCCAAGAAAACAGTCTGGCTTAAATTGAAGAGATCTGCACCAACAGTGAATTATCTTTTCCTTCTCCTAGCATACCTAGAAATTCTTGTGAGTTTCGTGAAGATCCGTCCTTACTTTATGACAGACAGACAAAAAGCCAGACATATGCTGACAAAAACGCAACCTCCTTATCGGAGATGATTAAAACTTGAAAGTGTTAATGTTAATTACAGAAAAATCTGTGATAGGTGCAGTAGAATGATACATACCGTTAGAAACTTCTGTAGAGCCGCCCGTGAATTTTGGGTGAATACAAGCTGAATAATGCTATTGTTGTCGCCAGATGTAGGCTGAGTGTATTCATGCATGTATTCTTCCTGTGCGTGGCCTATTCCTCATGTGACTGGCCCACCATAATTAGGGTAACAATGTTGATTACTACGTAGACATAGGTTTGTTTTATTCTGAATAAAAATTAGCCGTTATTTTTATTACAATTGCAACTATTTCGTTTCGCTTAGTAACTACTTAGAGTGGGATATTTTTAGTTTTCTGGACCAAAAAAATAGAAGCTCTCTCAATTAGTCCACTTGAATCAAAATAACGTATTCCATTAATTTCAACTTTTGTTGACCTTCAGTCTTGAGTCGACTACATTGCACCAAGCAAATGCATCAAACCGGTGTATGTAACTGTACTGCTGATTTTTAGACAAATGTATACCTTAAGGTCGGCATTTTCAGTTTCCGACGATTATCTGCAACAAATGGAACACTGTTTTTTGACAAAACTGCGAGAGTTTTGCAAAATATACTTCGTTTCTTATCAGTTGCTGCACTTTTGCTATAAACTATTAAGTGGAAAATTAGTGGGTAGCTGGAACTTTAGAGTAGATTCCAGGTCTCAATGTTTGGCTAGATTATTTTGCATTAAAAAGGTAGATTTTTCAAAAATCGTTAACCCTTCAACGCCCAGTGGAGACGTATGACTACTTTATCAACAGAGTGCCATTGTTTTAATTTAATAGTTTTTTATTGTGTAGAATTAAATCTTATGCTGTCGCGTAGCTCAGGAATGAATCGCTGAAGGTGACAAAAAGTAACACTCATAGAGACCTTTTCTTATAAAAAAATCAATTTTTCAATGAAATGACATGGGTGAATCCGGTGTGAAAGGGTTAAGTGTCTGAAAGGCATCGTGTCGATTCCAGTGACGCATATTAGGTGTAATTCATACATACATTGACGGCTGTCTAAGCAGGCCAAGAAATGATTATCTGCTGGGTGGATGCGGTACTCCCTATGAGGATATCTTAGAATTATTTTTAACAGGACATCTGGCTTAGAAGTTCCCCGAATGAGGTGCAGGAATTTACGGTCAGAATGGAGGAACCTCAACAATTTACCCACACATGAATATACTGTTTTGAAGGCGGCGATTCTTACTCGATAGGATGGCTGCAGAAGAAATGAGTGCTCACCTCAGCATCCAACTTTGTTCAGAGAAACCCTGTGTTTTTACAAATGCTATTTGACTCATTTTCAACTGTTATCAATCTTCCAGATGGAATATTCCTCCTTTGCTACAACTATTGCATCTTTCAGTTTTACGATCCTGTCCATGAGCACGCGTCAGTTGTGGCTGGTAGTAGGAAAAAAATATAACCTATACTTGAAAATCGATTTTCAGTTTTCAGTGTTCTGCCAGTCGGAATACTTCAACCCAGACGGTCTGGACGGCTATCTGTGGGGTTGTGCCATAGATTCCATGAACCTCATCACTGGTCCACCTCTTACCAGTACGGAAGCACCCGCTACTACCACTACCACTGCTGAGCCTACCACCACCACTTCTACCACTACTACAACCACTACCACTACTACTACGACTTCGACGACTACCACAACTACAACCACTGAACCTCCACCGTGAGTTGAACCCCATTTTTCTTAGGGTAGAGGTTAGAGCATGTGATTGGTCTATGATTTTACGACTTCGAAGCTTGACTTCATCAGAACTTGGAGCAGGAGAGCTAGCTTTGCCACTTTGAATCGTGTTGGAGGTGTTAGAAACAACCCGATTGTGTTGGGCCGATAAAATCTCCATTCTACGGAGCAAGGTTGAGCGTTCAGAAGACTCATAAGTTTATGATTAAACATAATAGTTTGAAATATTTAACAGTTGAAAGCCAGCGCACCTGTTTGCTGCTTCGGGGAGTCATGCCTATAGAAGCCTGGATTCACCCGCCAATCGGAAAGGCCTAAATGAGAGTACGGGCCATATCTATCAATCCCCTCTGTAGTATACCCCAAAGTAAATTTTCCTGCGTATATGTACCCACCTAGCGTGTCACCCTCTCGGAGCACTTGTAGTTCCTCTTAGATCACTCACAGAGCACGCCGCACAACTCGTACAGCGGGTGAAATACGACACCTACCTGTATCCAGGAATGACTTTATTGACAATAAACTTTTATGTCGTCGCTATTAAAGTTTCCTACTTGTTCACATCCTTGCAGACCCACCATTGACTTCAATTTCACGAGGAGTACCGAGGGTTGGGTTCTTGGTAACAGCAACGGGGCGTCGTGGCAACGCGTTCCTACTGACGGCGTTTATGGCATTGACGTTATTGGTTCTCCAATTATTTCAGGTTCGTTTCAACCAAATAGAAAGTGAACTTAAGATTATTATCCTCGTTCTAGGGCTAATTATACATATCATGCTGTATTTTTGGGTTAGAATCACGTACAAAATCGAATAATACGGTTTTTTGTTACATTTAAACTATTTTTTAATTTCTGCTTAATTAAATCTATAAGTTTGGTTTCCCAGGTGTGGTTATGGCAACCAGCCCCCGCATGCTTGTCGGCGAGACTGGAGAAATTGCAGTTGCCCTCACTTTCAGCATGTCGGGAACTGAAGAGTATCCTGCCTACTTCAAAGTTCGACGCGCGTATTCCTACACGTGAGTTTTTTAAAGACAACGTAGCAGTGGATACCGCACTCTCTTCAGAATCATTTAAATAGGATGCTAGTTTCGGCCTAGATAGCGTACATAATTCCATCGAAACGGCTTGAGCAAGTCACATGTTTAGTGAATGAGTCTAATCCACATTTATACGACCAGTGAACCGTACAGTCCGAGCTTTCAGGAACCAAGTGTTTGCGACTGGTAATCCTGGCAGCAAAGTGTGGCTCGATAGCCAAAGATTTTGGCTGTTGTTCCGAGAAATTCTACCGCCTGGTTGCAGGGGATGTTAAGCACACCCTCTGTGTTTCTGTACTACCCGTCTGGCGGGCATAGTTTCATTTTTAAATGAATTTTCAAACGAGTTGACATCATAATGCAAACGAGAGCAGTGTGGATAGGAAGGGTTTACGGCAGCATTCAGGTCATCAGTAGATCTACAGACAGCCTCTGAACATGGGAATTAGGACCTTATCATCTCCATCTTAGGTGTAACGTAGATGAAAAAACTTATTTTGAAGACTGTTTTGTAATATCTAACAAAATGATAATTGTTTGTTGGAATAATAGCAATATTGGACTAAGAGAGTGTTTACACACTCTCTAAAAGCTAATCTTTAATCTTAAAAACATACCTTATAACAGATAAAGTTAATTTCAATATTAAGCATACTGAACTGCAACTTTTTTGTACTTTGCTAGAGATATGGATGAAAACGGTCTTTTTATAAGTATCTCCTGAATATTCATATCTCCAATGATCCTATTTTCAGTACCTTCGACTCCGCCCCTGCCTTTTCTCTGGACCATTTTGGCACGGATCCCAACATGGGCTACGTGAGTCATGGCGGTATCTTCCGTGACCTCACTCCTGG
>LQNS02278163.1:4963483-4973801 GCA_001587735.2 Parhyale hawaiensis
AATCTCACCTGGTCGTAAGAATCTCACCTAGTCGTCATAATCTCACCTGGTCGTAAGAATCTCACCTGGTTGTAATAATCTCACCTGGTCGTAAGAATCTCACCTGGTCGTCATAATCTCACCTGGTCGTCATAATCTCACCTGGTCGTCATAATCTCACCTGGTCGTAAGAATCTCACCTGGTCGTCATAATCTCACCTGGTCGTAAGAATCTCACCTGGTCGTAATAATCTCACCTGGTCGTAAGAATCTCACCTGGTCGTCATAATCTCACCTGGTCGTAATAATCTCACCTGGTCGTCATAATCTCACCTGGTCGTCATAATCTCACCTGGTCGTAAGAATCTCACCTGGTCGTAATAATCTCACCTGGAAGAACTCGTCGTCGTCGCCAACTTGGACTTCATAGCTTTTAGTGACCAGCTCCCAGTCGGTGGTTCCAGCTCCATAGCTGGTCAGGTCCAGGAATGGGAATTCTTGGTAGATTCCATCTAGCGTTCTGGTTCGAACCCTAACAAAAAAAAAAGGCAACTGGTTCAGAAACTTTTAACCACACAATTGACCAAATGAAGCGACTGTTTCTAATAGAAAAAGCGCTGTTTTACACGTTTGCTGAGAGTTGCGCCAGTCTTTATTAGATTTCTCGCTGAATCTACTGGCGAATTTTGAGACTGCTATAACTAGACGGAGTTCTGTTTCATTAATTATTATCGTTGCACTGTAACACATATTATTACATACTAGTGGCCCGTGCCGTCATTATAAATGACGGAAAAAATTAACACTTCACCAAAACCCCCGCCGTCTTTTGGGCTTCCTCATTTTCCCCCTGAAATACTGAAGAAAAAGATTCCAGGGTACTCAACTTTTTTTTTCGCTTTTGAAATCTGAATTTTCTCCTATCTTATTAGTTCTATTTTTCCCCTATCTAATACTGAAGAAAAAGATTGTAAGGTACCCAACTTTTCTTTTCGCCTTTTGAAATCTGAATTTTCTCCTATCTTATTAGTTCTATTTTTCCCCTATTTAATACTGAAGAAAAATATTGCAAGGTACCAAACTTTTTTTTCGCCTTTTGAAATCTGAATTTTCTCCTATCTTATTAGTTCTATTTTTCCCCTATCTAATACTAAAAGAAAAAGATTGTAAGGTACCCAACTTTTCTTTTCGCCTTTTGAAATCTGAATTTTCTCCTATCTTATTAGTTCTATTTTTCCCCTGTTTAATACTGAAGAAAAATATTGCAAGGTACCCAACTTTTTTTTTTTCGCCTTTTGAAATCTGAATTTTCTCCTATCTTATTAGTTCTATTTTTCCCCTATCTAATACTGAAGAAAAAGATCGTAAGGTACCCAACTTTTCTTTTCGCCATTTGAAATCTGAATTTTCTCCTATCTTATTAGTTCAATTTTTCCCCTATTTAATACTGAAGAAAAATATTGCAAGGTACCCAACTTTTTTTTTTTCGCCGAAGAAAAAAAATGCAAGGTTCCCCACGTTTTTTTTTACATTTTGAAATCTGAATTTTCTCCTATCTTATTCCCATAGAGCGTGACAGGAAAGATATAAATATATAAATAAATAAAAACAAGACGTGAATTATCATTTAGTACTGAATATTTTCTGCAATCAAGTTGCATGAAAAAAATATTTTCTATGTGACTTAATAGAGTATTTACTTCGTGATACCTTTACCTCTGCAATGCACGTGTATTAGATGAATAGAGTACTCGCTGTTATTTAATATTCCATTTTGGCAAATTAGGAAACATTGCCTAATGCTAAGTGTAACTAACCTAATGGCTACAGAATAGTCTCCACAACCACTCGGTAGTATTCTGCTACTAACCTGAGAGACACAGGATAGTCTCCACTGCCGCTGATCCAAAAGTTTATTTGGAACTCCTTGGTTGCCCCTGGGATAGTGGAAATTGGTGGCGACTCGATAGTGACGACTCCTGGAAGTTTGCGAATAGTATTATTAGCCAAGGAAAATTATACAAACGTACTCAAAGTATTTAACATGAAAATATATTGAATATGAAGTACATTTCCAGCAATATTTGAACCTACAAATGCTAATATTGGGCATGTTCAACAATAATCATTTCATCATATGTACTAACTGTATTCAGTAATTTTTTGCACATCAATCCCATCCGAGCCACAATAACTCATCATTCACGACCACACTTCGTCACTCTCCACCTTAGCTCAACACTCACCCTCGTAATTCATCATACGCAACCATAACTCATCACCAAAATTCATCACTCACCACCATTACTCATCACTCACCACTATGGATATCGAACCGCTCCAGGAACAGCAGACTGTCCCCATTGACAGGCGTCGGGACGCCGTAGGAGGGATCCAGCTCGCTGTAGTCCTCAACGACCCACCTGCCCCCATCGATATTGCCTTGCGACCAGCCTGAAATTGAAAATTTTATTTAAATTAGCCTCTAGCTGCAGGACCTAACTTAATCTCTAATTTCAACATTCCATATACTTTTGCCATTCCTAGGAGAAGTGCGTTCAGCATCAACATGAAAATTTAAAAGTCTATAGGTAGCTATTGGGTATTTTTCACAGAACGAAACTAATCTGAAATATTAAACTACCTAGAGTACCCAGCAGTAAAAAACGACGGAAATAAGTTTGCAATTGGGCTTGTCATTGTTCTTGCTTGGAATGCAGGTTTTGTCGCCAAAGCGATGCCTCGTATCTGCAGACTTAATCCTCTGTCAAAGTAACGAAAGTTACATAGGTAATTATGTCGTAATGAGTTTGCCACGGCAATGTTTCCCTCCTGCTAGTAAAGATAGAAACTAGTTATGGTAGTTGATCTTTTTGGGAGGAATACTAAATTTGAGTCCCTTTGCGAGAATATCTTTTTTCTGATTTTGTTAAACAGCGACTTGAATAGTTGAATATTGTATCGTCTCGCAAAGGGACTCAAATTTAGTATTCCTCCCAAAAAGATCAACTACCATCACTACTTCCTGCTAGTATGTAACGGCGAAAGAAAACATCGTTCCGTGAAAAAAATGCACAGGAGATATTCAGTTCTTACCATATCCTGGATACCAGCAGATACCAAGATGAGCAATCAGCATCAAAATTTGGCTGCAATGTTAACTGAAAATATCTCTGCCACGCCTTAACGTAAAGTTTCAACTGCTACAAGAAACCTCAGCTAAGAAAAAACATAAGCGAAATGGACTGGAACGCCTCTGTGGCGTAAGATGACCCGCGGTAGGGGCAAATTCAACGAAGTCATCTTTGATGAACGAGGCTGGGGCACAGCCCCATTCCTTCCCAGAGATTAGCTCTTAAATAATAACATAGGAAAACAAGGCTTGCGCTGGGCTTACCTGCGCTCTTAATAATAACATCGGGAAAATGGGAGGCCTCGTAGCGCCAGACGATTTGCCGCGGGGAAAGAAAATTCAACGCCGTCATTTTTTATGGTCAGTTAGGACTAGTTTTTTGGCATGGGTCACATCTAGGTCAACCCACCAAACTCCCTACAAAAAAAAAAATAAACTATGAAGATTGCTCAACTCTTTCGGCCACTTAATGGGTGAAAAGACAAATATACAAATATATATACAGTTATAGATACTTAAATCTTCAACAAAAACATTATCACCTCTCTCACTTTGTTTGCGGGCGATAATAATGCGCGATAGAAACGAAAACACCAAATAAGATTGAGCCTCTTTAACTACTCCGAAGAAATTTGGCTAAAGTTTATGTGAAATAGCTTACGCATTGCAGGATCAAAAACTCTGCCAAGGATACTCCCTTTCATCTACCACGCTCAAAAGAAGAATCGTGTCCAACAGAGCGAACAACTTTTCAAAGCGAAGCAGGCTTCAGGAAATGCTGTACTTCAATTTTCGAGCTTATACTCCAGGGACTATATTTGCTATCGTAATTCATGGCTGAAATCTCACGGTATTTCTTCTTATTATTCAGTTGCTGAATTTTTCCCTACCTGAATCCTTAAGAGTGTGACGGAGAGAAGGACCAATCAAGGGAACAAGCAAGCAACCAACCAACAACTCTGCATTATTATATATACAGTAGTGGTTTTAGTCGTTTCAATATTTGATCATCTAGGGAAAAGAGTCCGGCCTCGCGAGAGATTACGGCCCGCAGGATGGCACAATATCCACCCACGACTAGAGTTTGAGAGACTGCAGAGCCGGAACAGACTGCGTCAGCGTGTGCGGGCGCGCGTATACAATCCTACACTGTCCAGTTCACTACACAAGTTCTAATTAAAAATAATGTGAGCAATAATAAGTTGAAGAAATTTTTAGGAATCTTACCGACAAGACCGTCAGAGAAGTCAAAGAAGTCTTGCTCAGGCACAGGGTAGGGGATCGCTCCCGTTAATTGGATCCCGCGAACTGAGATCTTGTTCGACTGATCGATTCCCAGTGATCCCTCTGGAATCAATACAAATAGAATAACAATCTTAAACGAGTAGGAATACAAACGTACATACATATCAATAAATACGAGTAACTTTATGGAGTAAACAACAACGTTGGAAAACTGGTAATACTGTTATTTTTTTTAATGGTGAGAGTAAATAATGCAAACAAGAAAATATCCTTTTTATGGGCCATTGACAATTCAAATTCAACTTATGTTGGCTAAATTTTCATTCCGTATTTGCAGGCCTATGATCCATGTTTAATTACCCAAATGAAACGTTTTGTAAAGTTTGTTAAGTAGCAAAAGTTAAGGAACAAAATTTTGCAATCCTATACCTGTTTTACTTGATGTTTAAAATCCAGTGTTAAACTCTTGATAACTATAGCGCTATTAACTAATACCCAATGGGTCCCCCAGGTTATTTATGAAGTTCAAATTGATTACTGAGAGGGATTTCAACATTTTTTCCCGCACAATTATGATGTGAACCTTTTTATAAATAAAAAGTAACAATTTGAGCCACAACAGACAGAAAAAGTGAACTCTAAGGATTATTTGTCCCTGACAATAACAAGGGATACGTTCTTCAACATGTGCAAGTATAAAGCGGCAACATAAGATTGGCACCCCAAGTAATTTTTTCTCACAATGCTAATGAACATTTTTGTAATGACGTGAAAGTGTGGAGGAAAACGAGCAAACTAAAAAGCGAACACCGAAAAATTCTCACCCAGTACAATGAAGAATTCATCCCCAGGAGTGAGGTCACGGAAGATACCGCCATGACTCACGTAGCCCATGTTGGGATCCGTGCCAAAATGGTCCAGAGAAAAGGCAGGGGCGGAGTCGAAGGTACTGAAAATAGGATCATTGGAGATATGAATATTCAGGAGATACTTCTAAAAAGACCCTTTTCATCCATATCTCTAGTAAAGTACAAAAAAGTTGCAGTTCAGTATGCTTAATATTGAAATTAACTTTATCTGTTATAAGGTATGTTTTTAAGATTAATGATTAGCTTTTAGAGAGTGTGTAAACACTCTCTTAGTCCAATATTGCTATTATTCCAACAAACAATTATCATTTTGTTAGATATTACAAAACAGTCTTCAAAATAAGTTTTTTTATCTACGTTATTACACCTAAGATGGAGATGATAAGGTCCTAATTCCCATGTTCAGAGGCTGTCTGTAGATCTACTGATGACCTGAATGCTGCCGTAAACCCTTCCTATCCACACTGCTCTTGTTTGCATTATGATGTCAACTCGTTTGAAAATTCATTTAAAAATGAAACTATACCCGCCAGGCGGGTAGTACAGAAACACAGAGGGTGTGTTTAACATCCCCTGCAACCAGGCTGTAGAATTTCTCGGAACAACAGCCAAAATCTTTGGCTATCGAGCCACACTTTGCTGCCAGGATTACCAGTCGCAAACACTTGGTTCCTGACAGCTCGGACTGTACGGTTCACGGGTCGTATAAATGTGGATTAGACTCATTCACTAAACATGTGACTTGCTCAAGCCGTTTCGATGGAATTATGTACGCTATCTAGGCCGAAACTAGCATCGTATTTAAATGATTCTGAAGAGAGTGCGGTATCCACTGCTACGTTGTCATTAAAAAACTCACGTGTAGGAATACGCGCGTCGAACTTTGAAGTAAGCAGGATACTCTTCAGTTCCCGACATGCTGAAAGTGAGGGCAACTGCAATTTCTCCAGTCTCGCCGACAAGCATGCGGGGGCTGGTTGCCATTACCACACCTGGGAAACCAAACTTATAGATTTAATTAAGCAGAAATTAATAAATAGTTTAAATGTAACAAAAAACCGTATTATTCGATTTTTGTACGTGATTCTAACCCAAAAATACAGCATGATATGTATAATTAGCCCTAGAACGAGGAGAATAATCTTAACTTCATTTGCTATTTGGTTCCTTACCTACCTTGAGTTACCTTGAGAGTCTTCGGAAGAAGTCCAAGTGACGTTGCTCACGTCACCCCACGTGTGTAGAGTCACTCTGCTGGGTTTCTTCTGTGGTGCTGCAGTTTGCGCCCAAAGAGAGAGCCAGCAACGAATTATCTCCACAGTGCACGTAACAGCTGACTGCTGCTCTATCTGGTATTCTTCTTAAATGTGAATCCAGCAAATTTTTGAACTCTACAGTTTTGATATCAGTACCTGAAACGTACCTGAAATAATTGGAGAACCGATAACGTCAATGCCATAAACGCCGTCGGTCGGAACGCGTTGCCACGACGCCCCGTTGCTGTTGCCTAGAACCCAACCTTCGGTACTCCTCGTGAAATTGAAGTCAATGGTGGGTCTGCAAGGATGTGAACAAGTAGGAAACTTTAATAGCGACGACATAAAAGTTTACTGTCAATGAAGTCATTCCTGGATACAGTTAGGTATCGTAGTTCACACGCTGTGCGAGTTGTGCGTCGTGCTCTGTGTGTGATCTCAGAGGAAATACAGTGCTCCCAGAGGGTGACACGCTAGGTAGGTACATATATGCAGGAAAATTTACTTTGGGGTATACTATAGAGGGCATTGATGGACGGTAGATATGGCCCGTACTCTCGTTTAGGCCTATTCGATTGGCGGGTGAAATCCAGGCTTCTATAGGCTGGACTCTCCGAAGCAGCAAACAGGTGCGCTGGCATTCAACTGTTAAATATTTCAAACTATGATGTTTAATCATAAACTTATGAGTTTTCTGAACGCTCAACCTAGCTCTGTACAATGGAGTTTTTATCGGCCCAACGCAATCGGGTTGTTTCTAACACCTCCAACGCGATTCAAAGTGGCAAAGCTAGCTCTCCTGCCCCAAGTTCTAAAGAAGTTAAGCCTCGAAGTCTTAAAACAATAGACCAATCATATATTCTAACCTCTACCCTAAGAAAAATGGGGTTCCACTCACGGTGAAGGTTCAGTGGTTGTAGTTGTGGTAGTCGTCGAAGTAGTAGTAGTGGTGGTGGTTGTGGTAGTGGTAGAAGTGGTGGTGGTAGGCTCAGTTGAGGTAGTGGTAGTAGCGGGAACTTCCGTACTGGTAAGAGGTGGACCTGTGATGAGGTTCATGGAATCTATGGCACAACCCCACAGATAGCCGTCCAGACCGTCTGGGTTGGAGTATTCCGACTGGCAGAACACTGAAAACTGAAAATAGATTTTTAAGTAAAGGTCATAGTTTTCAAGTAAAAGTCATAGTTTTTAAATAGACGTCATAGTTTTTAAGTATAGGTCATAGTTTTTCAGTATAGGTCATAGTTTTTAAGTATAGGTCATAGTTTTTAAGTATAGGTCATAGTTTTTAAGTATAGGTCATGGTTTTCCTACTACCAGCCATAACTGACGCGCGCTCATGGACAGGATGCTAAAAACTGAAATATGTAATAGTTGCAGCAAAGGTGGATTATTTCATCGGGAAGAATAATAACAGTTGAAAATGAGTCAAACAGCATTTGTGAAAGCACAAGGTTACTCTGAACAAAGTTTGGTGCTGAGGTCAGCACTCATTTCTTCTGCAGCCCATCCTATCGAGTCAGGATGTCCGCCCTCAAACACTGTTAATTCATGTGTGGCTAAATTGTTGAGGTTCCTACATCTCATTCGGGGAATTTCTAAGCCAGATGTCCTGCTAAAAACATTTCTAAGATATCACCATAAGGAGCATCGCATCCACTCTGCAGACAATCATTCCTGCGCCTGCTTAGACAGACGTCAATGTATGTATGAATTGCCTCTGATATGCGTCACTGGAATCGATACGTTACCTTCCAGACAATTAACCCTTTCACGCCGGCTTCACCCATGTCATTTCATTGAAAATTGAATTTTTTCACAAGAAAAGGTCTCTATGAGTGTTACTTTTTGTTGCCTTCAGCACTTCATTCCTGAGCTAGGCGACTGTACAAGATTCAATTCTAAACAATCAAAAACTATCGAATTAAAACAATGGCACTGTTTTTATAGTAGTCATACGTCTCCACTGGGCGGTGAAGGGTCAACGATTTTTTGAAAAATCCATCTTTCTAATGCAAACTAATCTAACCAAACTTTGAGACCTTGAATCTACTTTTAAGTTTGAGCTACACACTAATATCCCACTTAATTGTTTATAGCACAAGTGCAGCAAGTCATAAGAAAGAAAGTTCTTTTTCTAAAACTCTCGCAGTTGTCTCACTTCTCAAACAGCATTGTTCTATTTGTAGCAGGTAATCATCGAAAACTGAAAATGTCGACCATAAGGTAGACCTTTGTCTAAAAATCAGCAGTACTATTACTTACACCGGTTTAATGTATTCGCTTGATGAAATACAATCTAATCCACTTAAGATTGAAGGTCCACACAAGTTGAAATTAATGGAATACGTTATTTTGTTTCAAGTGGACTAATTAAGCGAGCTTCTATTTTTTGGGTCAGTTAACTAAAAATATTTAACTCTAAGTAGTTACTGAGCGAAACGAAATGGTAGCAATTGTAAGAACGATAGAGGCTAACTTTTATTAAAAATAAAAAGGTTCACAAAGAAACCAATATCTACGTAGTAATTAACATTATTATCCTAATTATAAAGGGCCAGTTCCATAAGGAATAGGGCACACACAGGAAGCATACATGCATGAATACGCTCAGCCTACATCTGGCGACAGCATTAGCATTAAACAGCGTGTATTCACACAAAATTCTCGGGCAGCTCCAATTTCTATCGGTATGTTTCCTCCTACTGCACCGTTTACAGATTTTCCTGCATCTAACATTAACACACTGTCAAATTTTAATTTCCTCCGATGAGGAAGTTGCGATTTTGTCAGCATATGTATGTCTGGTTTTTTGTTTGTCTATCTGTCTGTCATCAAGTAAGGACGTTTCTTCATGAAACTCACCAGAATTTTTAGGTGTGTTAGGACTTATGAAAGGATATTCATGAACAATGCAGAAAATATAAAAGGTGTTAAGACGAAAAAATGGCTTGAATTTGTAGTGATCTGATCGTTCGTTTTTCTCTATTTTTCTATGTGTGATCTTGTGGTTGTAAGTAACATAACTTAAAAAGTTATGAACGAATCTTTATGAAAATTACAAGAACTATTAGGGATATCAAGAGGAAGAAATGATCAAATTTTCCTGATGATCAAAAAAGAAATGGTGAATTCAGAACCAACTTTAATTTAACTTACCACGGCTTTGCTTGGTGGACGTATGTGCTCTTATGTGTATTCCTAGTTACTTATTTGTCAGACAAAGAATAGGTAAAATAATACATCGGAGAAAATAAACAGTCAATTTGTTACCAAAACTAATTATAAACATTCGTTCGAATGCTGTAGGAAATACTTCTACCTTACCAGTTAAATGTAGCAAAATTTTGACTACGTAAAAATGAGGTTTGGGTGATGACAAAGACTGAAGTTTATGTAATGGCAAGAAATTAGGTTAGTGTGATGACAACTGAGGAGCGAGCGTGATGGCAACGAATGAAGTCACTGTGGTGGCAACTAATGAGGTCACTGTGGTGACAACTAATGAGGTCACTGTGGTGACAACGAATGACGTCACTGTGGTGACAACGAATGAGGTCACTGTGGTGACAACGAATGAGGTCACTGTGGTGACAACGAATGAGGTCACTGTGGTGACAACGAATGAGGTCACTGTGGTGACAACTAATGAGGTCACTGTGGTGACAACGAATGAGTTCACTGTGGTGGCAACTAATGAGGTCACTGTGGTGACAACTAATGAGGTCACTGTGGTGACAACGAATGAGGTCACTGTGGTGACAACGAATGAGGTCACTGTGGTGACAACGAATGAGGTCACTGTGGTGACAACGAATGAGGTCACTGTGGTGACA
>LQNS02278163.1:5039484-5064443 GCA_001587735.2 Parhyale hawaiensis
GTTGTTTTTCTTTGACACGGCAATTAATTAATCAATTAGTCACGCGGTAATTAATTACTCAATTAAATCAGACGACCTAGTACACACGTACTCATGTGTATAATTATATCATAACATTACAACCCACTTGGTCAGAATCTGAGCCCACTCTCATATACAGCGAAGTTTTTCTAAGGCAACAGTCCGTAATGTCGTCCCTCTCTCTCTGATTAAGAAGCTCATGCATTCAGACTGAGGTAACTGCGAGCCATAAAAGTCATGAAGCTCTCGATGCCTTCCCATAAGGAAGCTCAATCTCTGAAGTTTCTATTCCCCCTCATTTTTCTTGGTTAAGCTCTCGTTTTCTCCTCAGTTTTCCTTTACGCAGGGCAACGAGCGCGATCGCGAGGATGGCTCAGTAATTTTCAATATTTGGAGTTGGAAAGCCCCAAAATAACGAAATTTCGTGTACATGTGTTTTCTTTTTCTTGTGAAGTTCATCACGTCTTTAGTTTCTTCTGAAAATCTTTACAATTTTCATTTCGTCTGAAACTCTTCGCATTCTTTTTTATTTCATCTTGACTTTTTGCTCGTTTCGTTTCCCATGAAGATCATTATTATTTTCATTTCCTTTGTGCTTCTCACTTTATAATATTCCTTGAAGATCATTATTTATTTTACTTCATCTGAAGATTTTCACTCTCTTCGTTTCCTCCGAAGCTTCTTACTTCCTATTTTTTCAAAGTTCTTTGCTTGTTAATATTATGAGAATCTTGTTCATTTGTATTTATTGGAAGGTGGTTATATCTTTCTCTGCTTTCGCTTTTGCTCATATTTTCTTAGAAATCTTTACATTTTTTTAAATATATTAAAAAAAACTCTTGCACTGCTCCATTTCCTTAGAGCTGTTGTTTCCTCTTCTTTTCCATTTTCATTCCCTTCGGGGGGGATATATATAGGCCATACGGTTAGGTTATCTAGGTCCGCCCATCCGTTGTTATGGGGAGCGGCGCCTCCAGGGGGATTGTGTCGGATACCTTAGTTATTAGCTAGGCCTTCAGGACGTCTGTCTTTCGTGCCCACTTTCCTTCATTCAGCTTTCACATTCCTACTACTAATCTTTCGTCTATTCTTCCTCTTTTTCCCCCTGCTTGCTGTTCCCATGCGCGTTGATCCTGTCTGAAGCTGCGTGGGAACACCCACATACGTGCATGGGTTCCCTGTTTCTATCGACATGGTATTATGTCCTCTCTTTCTTCCTCTGTCAGATCACCTTAGCTGTGGTGACAGAGGATAGACTATTCAATAATCTAATCTATTTTTCCATTATCATTAAGAAATTTTATTTGATCGACTTTGGTAGCAAACCTTTGACTGTTTTCATTTCCCGAAGCACTGACCATCCTCTGTGTCACTACTCCACTGACTGTCCGTATTGGCTCTGCCTTCTGTGCCGGCGCCTCCCGTATGCCATTCAGAAGTAATAAGGTTTGCAGCTCATTTGGGCGCTGAAGTGGAACATGTGCCTCTGACGGAGGTCTCCCTTCGAGACACTATTCGAGAGGCGGGTCTCCAGCTAAAGCTGGCCTAAGTTTGTTACGTCACCTTAGTGAAACCACTTTGACGTAAGGTCTGTTCATTGGTGGGACCATCGCCAAAAATAAAACTACCGACCTTACTTTGTGACGTCACTACACTGAGGCGGTGTAAAGAATGGACAAAATTGGCCGATCAGAAATGTGACGCGTACGGTTTAAACGAGCAGGCGATGGATTTGTAAAGTATTTTTATGAACATTCATCAATTAATGTACTAGCTTAGAAAGCGACGACGGAAACATACCGTTAGTAAAGTTTAAGTACATAAAGTAGGAAAGTATGAATACTCCGTAAAATGACCAGAATCGATCCTCCTCTTCATACGCGCAATAAAGTTTCGCGTTTTTCATATACGTTTGCGTATATGATACCTGCGAGCCGTATTCCGCGATAACAAATATCAGCACGAGCTTGTTAAATCTATAAAAGTTGCACCCGCGATACATTCTTCATTCATTAGAGACTACAGTCACAGATTGTTTTACTATTTGTAAAAGGAGATACCTGCAAGGTTCTAAATAGATATAAAAATTAGAAAAATTGTGATAGATTGAAATACACGGCTGTGATCGATAAATCACTTTTAAAAGGTCTGCCTAGAAACTGCACATGAGTTTTCTTTACGCTAGAAGAAAACTGACAAGGGAAACAGTAGTACATTTTATGCAACTAGCAAAAGTTTGTTACGCACACGTCTGTCCCGTGTTGCTAGTACTGCCTCAATATACTTCAGTTACACTCATTTCTAGGTGTAGCAAATCTATTGCGCAACTGTAGGTGTCGTAAACGCTTGTATTGCAAGGAACCTTCCTGCCAAATGTTACCCTAGAGCTGCTTGCTTATTATCAACGCTGGTTCTCGTTCCCTCGCTCAGTTATCAGGCAGAAAAAAAGTTAGCAAATACGGTCTTTGTAGCTTCGACTTTAATGCACGTAGCCAGGCTCACTTTAATAACATCCAGATTACCAAATTTGCTCGTGAAATTTGGACTCTATTATGCTAACAAGCGCTGCATTTTAAAGCTTCTGCCATTCTCCAACTTACGTTGCCTGGTTGACTTTTTTTGTAAGGCATCAAAGCGCTCTGAAGATTAGCGCCCGCTTGTGTACCTACCTGGCTTATAATGCGAGGGTTTTGAGGCATCGTCACCCAACACCCTTACAGGCCAGTGTAGTTAACCGAGTATGCCTTCAAGGCCTTCATATTGTACTCAGTCTATGGAATTTAATCCAATGTCACGCTCTTGATAACGCGAGATGACTTTAAGCCTCTTAAAACTCCAACTAATCTTTTGAAAGTTGGCTAAGGGTGGGCAGATAGGCCGTTTTGACGCTTTGCCTATTGCATCAGCTGCTTACTTTGCAGGCTTGCGCTATCTCCCGTTTTCTATATTATAAGAAAGAACAACAGCATGTGTTTAAGCTCGTGTTTTACTATTTTAAGGCATATAGTAGTACCAATTATTACTTTATTATGCTACCTCGTTTAATCTTCTGTGTTGTCTTAAAATATTTTTGAGCAAGGACAGCTGTGCTATTATGTGGCAGCCTTATATGCAATCGGTATTCAATTAACCCCTAATACTTAGTTCAAAGTGGTAAATCAAAGACGTTTGTACGAGTTAAAAGCTAATCAGATTAGATCAGCTCAAGCGAAGTGAGCCAATCGAGCATGCCATGAGTCTGCCGGCGTCCAAATACCGCCATCCAGCGTCGTCCGTTGCTCTTTTGACATGCAAAATTTGCTCGCTGCTTCTATGAATAAATTTAATTTCAAATTTACAGACATGACCCGGACTCGATATTCAGCGGCTAAACATACTAAAAAATTATATAAAGATGGAATTTCAGATCTGAGGCTGGCATGTGCAGCTTGATTTGATGCCGATTAATCTTTCGCTTATCCTGTCGTTAGGGGATAAGCGGACTACTGCATTGATGAATTTTCTAACATTTAAGTCTCACTTTATTATTATTATTATTATTATTAATACAGCTTCACGTTCGGGCCCCAACAATGACTGATAATGATCAGGATATGAGTGAAATACTGAGCCGTCAATACCAGAAAGTCTTTAGCAAAAAGACCAGTAACCCTGATGTTCAAGTATGTATTCGAAGTAACTGATAACTACCTAATGGATTTTGAATTCACACAACTAAGCAGTGAATTAGCCATCGATGAAATTAGCGGAAACATTGCTTCAGGACCAGATGATTTTCCTGCAAAAATTCTCAAAATGTACAAGCTAAGCATTTCTTACCCGCTCTACGTACCTCATGTGGCGCAAATCATTGGACGATGGTTTTATACCAAGCACTCATAAACACGCAATCATTACCCCAATCACAAAAACCGGAAATAGTACAGATCCAGCTAACTATAGACCAGTCTCATTAACGAGCCACATAGTAAAAACGTTTGAAAGGGTGTTCCGTAAACAACTAGTGCACCATCTAGAGAGTAATGACCTACTCACATCAAAACAACACGGTTTTCGACATAAACGTTCCACTACTTCACAATTGTTGGAGCATTATGATTCCATTGTAGAGACATTTTGCCAAGAAAAGAATGTGGACGTAATCTACTTATATTTTGCTAAGGCTTTTGACAAGGTTGATCACGGAATCCTATTGTTAAAATTTTCCCGCATGGGTATCCGCGGAAAATGTCTTCGGTGGATTGAAGCATTCCTGTCAAATACAACGTAAAGTGTAATTGTCAACAACAAAGTGTCATTCAAACAGCCGGTACTAAATAGAATACCACAAGGCACCGTGCTTGGGCCTGTTCTCTTTCTCAACATGATCAATCATATGGGGTCCGGATGTAACTATACGGTACCTTCGTCATTTGCTGATGATACACGAATACTAGCTGCTGTGCAATCTGTGGAAGACTTGCTGTCTGTGCAGCGAGATTTGGAAAGTATCTACCAATGGTCGGTAAAAAAATAATATGACCTTTAATGAAACAAATTTGAACAGCTAAGATACGGAAAAAATCAAACACTCATTGAATCTAAGCAATATGCCACCAGCGATTGGCATGAAATTGAGAGGAAGTTTTAAGAGACCTCGCAGTGAGAATGAAGACGATGCTACGTCCGAAGAACATACTGTATTGCTAGAGTTATGGCTGTGGGAAAAAAATGCAGTGGATGGGTTTTACCAACTTTCTCGTCACGCGAAGTAGATGTAATGCTCACACTATGGAAGCAATTAATTCTTCCGAGAATAGAATACTGTTCCTCACTTTGGATGCCGAGTACAAGAAAAAAGCTTGAACAACTTGAAGGTATCCAACGATCGTTCCTGGCCAGAATTCAAGGCATGCATGAGTACGATTACCACAAACGACTTAGCTGTCTCCACTTGTTTTCAATACAACGAATATTCGAGCGATTTACAATCATATATGCTTGGAAAATTCTGGAACGTATCACTGTGAATGTGAATGAGCAGATTGTCGCCAGACACTCGGGAAGAATTGGAAGGACTTGTGATATTCGCATCCCAAGCAAAGTTGGTGGAAAAGCCGTGGCCACAAAATATTCTACCAGCTTCACCGTACGGGGAGCAAGATTGTTTTACAAAATGTCTCGGCGTATTCGAAACGCCACTGATATTAAAATTGTAGACTTCAAAAATTTGCTGGATTCTCATTTAAGAAGAATACCAGATAGACCAGCGGTCAGCGGTTTCGTTCACTGTTTAGATAATTAGCTGCTGGCTCTCTCTTTGGTCACTAACTGCGGAACCACAGATGACTCCCAGCAGAGTGACTCCACACACGTAGGGTGACGTGAAGAACGTCACCTGGACTTCTTCCGAAGACCCTCAAGGTACTCATGGTAGGTACAGACGGGAAGTGTCACCCAAATGAAGCATTATGCAACACCAGGAAGCCCGATATGTTGTCGATAAAAATACAACAGAAAGCCATTAACAGTTAACTTCAGCGCCTGCAGACCGACAGCAGATGCCGGCAACGAATTCCAAGTCCCCGAATCGGACCAGGACAAAAACACACTTTTGTTTAATTTGCTTTTCTCTCCGTTCCGATGTGAAGGATTACATAGGAGAAAAAACCCTCAGCTGAGAGGCAAGAGGGCGGCTGCCTCGCCAAGTTTCGGAAATCGAATGACAGAAGACGACTGACGTAGTAGTAGTAGAAATTTTTACTAGCGCTTCAGTGACACGCTGCCTATTTTGCGGCGAGACTGACTGACGTAGGTACCTCTACGGGTTAGCGTACAAGTAGATACTTAGCCTAATTGTTCGTTGTGATTTTTTTTTAAATTTATGATGCGCAAATTGCGTAGATCATCGAAGGAAGGGGGGGGGATTGACATTCCATGAGAACAGCAAGAAGAAGAAGAACGAAGAAAATGGTGCTTCTTTGAAGTAGGTACCTGATAATCTTTTACCGGGCTGCTAGGAATTTCTATAACACGCTAGGAATTTTTATAATACGCTAGAAATTTCTACAATATGCTAGGAATTTATATAATACGCTAGGAATTTCTATAATACGCTAGAAATTTCTATGATAAACTAGGAATTTCTATAATGCGCTAGAAATTTCTATTATAAACTAGGAATTTCTATAACGCTGTAGGAATTTCTAAAATACGCGCCTCTGACGTACGAACTCCGCCAATACCAGCACGAACTCTTCACAGCTATTACCGCCCTTAATGATACAAGCGCATGGTGAAGTTCGTTATACGTTGTAACGCACCTGAAGTACATACATTGATATTTTTTGCTAGCGGGACCCGTGGAACTTCCACGGTTGAGTAAAGTTTATACCTTCCAAAATGAACGAGACCACGCCACGCGCACTTTACGCTATTGTTATTTACCCGAGTTTAACCTAATGCAGCTCTTCTAACGTAACACACCCCGTCTAAGTTAACGCCCGTTACTCAACCCTGACGAACTCTTTCCAACTCAATTATGTGTGTCTACCCTAACATAATAATTATATTGTATACGCTTACGTAACTCGTGGGTGACCCGTGAAAATTCCACGATGAGTTAACGTTCTCACTTTATAAAATGTAACAATCCTAAGCTACGCTATTATAACTTATTTTAGTTTGACCTAGCGCAGCTCTTCTAACCTAACCTTTTCCGTAAATAACGCCAGTCAGAGGGCCCCGCCGTCAAAAATAATAGCAGTAATTTTGTGATTA
Organism: Parhyale hawaiensis; assembly: GCA_001587735.2. Classification (NCBI taxonomy): domain Eukaryota; kingdom Metazoa; phylum Arthropoda; class Malacostraca; order Amphipoda; family Hyalidae; genus Parhyale; species Parhyale hawaiensis. Next base: position 5,046,265 of record LQNS02278163.1, read on the forward strand.
AGCTTTTTATTCTTCCGGTTCCTAGTATACAGTAGATTTTACAGTGAAATAGGTCTCATCCCTGCAGGAGTGATCTTCCAATAATGAAACGCAAGTTGTACAGCCATGAGTTTTGCGAGAATAAAATATCCCCCCTGCAAGATAAGGCGTGAATATCAGCTTGGAATTGGGCAAACGCTGAGCAGCACTAAGAAAATATAGTTTAGTAAAAATAATTTACTGGAAATGCTCAGGGTTCACCGCATACGGGATACCAACCGATAGTTGAACCTCAAGCGTTGAAATTTGGCTGCAATGCAAATTCAATATAAAATCGTCAGCTCAGCGTGACGTTTCAGCTGCATCTAAGAGATTCAGCTAAAGAAAGCATTAGTGAAATGGATTACGCACGAAAGGAACGAAAACTCCAATCAAGACTAAGTCTCTCGAACTGCTATGAAGAAATTCACCTAAAAAATTGGCGACATAGCTTATGCCCGACAGGATAAAAAATTATATCAGAGATTTTGCCTTAGACGAACTCCGTCTAAAAACACATGGGAACGTTTCTCCATACCCATTCGATGACGCTGCTGTGGATGCAACTGAAACCTGTTCAAATTCCACTGAACAGAAGCAATGTTCTTCAGTGATATCTCGGACCCGCATCATAATAATTGCCCAGTGTAATACTGAAGGAACCTGTGCAATATTAACAGAAAAGAAGAACTGTTCTTCAATTATGATGCCCTCGGAACCCTATCATGCATGCAAAGGTTGAATAATGTCCCAAGTCAGGCAGTGGATCTTCTACCTAAGACCTGAGAGAAATAGCAGCTAAATTTGAACTTGACTCCTTCTCCTATTCTCCTGCAGCCTGTTCTAATTACATACCTGGCAGGCTGGCCTATAAAGAACGTCAGGCGTCACAAGCAAAGCGAACATAATTTGTTGTGAAAGAAATAAAAAGCTTTAGATACGAGTGAAATAGCCTTCATGTCCTCGCCTTGAAAGTGACTGACATTTTTTCAAGAACCGCTAAAGAAGACAGCTATGGCTGAACTTCGTTCTAGCATAAATCCTACCTTCTTACAAGTTGAATTTCCCCCTACATTATCTTGAAAAGCGTAACGTGCAGACACACGTACGGATGCAGCCTCAAGTAGAATTATAATATAGATAAACTCTCACGCGTCATATTTAACGCTACACGCTAACGACGATGCACGTTATACATCGGTGCTTCCCCGTCGTATACAGGGAACAATTTCTTTTTGTACATTCTTTGCGGTTATATTACATACGGAGACTGAGGGCAGCATATTTTACTCATCGACACTCGCCTGTCGTGCCTAAGGAATGTTCATAGAAGCACCAAACAACACGTTGGTCATGCCGGTGAGGAGCTATACATTCACACGAAGAACGTGATGCTTATATGAGCAGCAGGCACGTCATTTATGCTATCGTATCTATGCTACCAACTTGAAACGTGTATCGAAACGGCACGTGAGCTGAATATCCAAGCAACCAGCTGGATATAGGAAAGCGTACTGTGGTCCCCAGCATTATGTGATGCGTATGCTTGTAGTTTGTCATATTTACGGAATTTTTTGGATCCACTGACACTTGGAAATATGACATGCATATCGCGATGTATTTGGTACATGGAAGCTCAGTAGTGATACCTAGGAAATGGTTTAGATTCGCCGACGTTGTTTATTGTTGCCCGACGGTAATGTCGTGTACTTTGTACGTAGCAGCTCACCCGTTCCTTCTTAGAAAAGTTCTAGATTCGCTTTACTTATTTTTACATGACGGTGGTATTGTACTTTACACTTATATACAATAGCTGCTTACCTGTTCAATAGGAATATTCTTCTTGTGATTCTTTGATGACACCGAGAGAGTCTCGCTGCAAATAGCACATAGTAATCTCTAGTCGCACTTCTGAATATGTCAGCTTCCTGGATGCTATATTGCTTAGGTCACAGTACTGTCTTCATTCAACACCACTAAGCGATCGCATTGTCCTGCGCAACACGGAATGTAACAGTGATTTTCCGTAAAAAATCTACGGTATCGCTTACATACATTTCACTTACTGTATATAAGGAGACGCAGACAGTTAACACTACACGCATTAACTTCACTGGCCACATTGTTTGAACCATACTTTTCGTTTAGAAAAAGTTATACTAGTCCCTTTGGACATACAAATCACTGTACCAGATTTCCTCGCTTTTTTGTCTTAATCTATTTAATGAAAGTCCATCGTAACCAATGTAGCGATCAAATTTATTAGCAAGATGTTCGCAAAAACGTTTACTATATTTACTGGAGAGAAGCAGCACTGTTGCTGGAAGGTGTGACCTCAAGTCACCTTACTTCAAGCATCATCACTTGTCATGGTTTGGTGATGCAGAGGACAGCCCACTACGCCTCGCATGTCCCGTGTGGCCTCGCCCTTTGAATTGTGCTTCAGGTGTTAGCAGAAGCTAATGTAGGGCCTATGCTTGAGACAATGGACGGTTAATGTTATGTCGCGTCATTAAGTTTTTCATATACCTTAAACTTCCCTAATTTATTACGGGGCAATGCCTGAAACTAGATTCAACCTGCTTGAAATTCCGCACTACTCAAGATCACTGATATAGTTTCACCACCCAACTGTAGCGAGCTAATCGATGACACCTAATGCATTTAAATAGTACCTAAATGGTAACTGATCTGCTGAGGTTTATCGCTACTTCACTGTAGTCCTTGCAGCCCACAGGAGCGAAGCCGAGGCGTGCTGTAGAGGTGACAGTGCGGAGGTCTCCTCGTGCGTCTGTGCCCCAGCGAGCAATGTCTGTTCGGGGTTTAGTGCCATTCAGACCCTTCTCGTGGTGGTTTTTGCCGTGCTACGGGCTGTGTATTGCCTCATGGATTCTCTTACTTTCTGGTCACGGAATTCTACAATATTTGCCTTGAGTAGGTATGTCACCTAAACGTGTAATTTTCAGTCGGGAACATCAGACTGCACGAAAACGTCTTAGGTAGATGTGATTCCATTATGTGTTGCTGAACAGCTTAGCATCACAACATCCTGTGCCAGCGGTACATTACTTATGAAATAAAAAATTCTCGATGTATCCCTTTCCATCATAGTGAGGGTTTCGAATGCTTGTATGCCCTTTTTGGGTATTCTCAAGGGACTGGATCATATGTGCACCGTCAATTGCCAGGACCCATAGAAATAACAGAAACCGGCATCAAAGAAATCCGTTCTTTTGGTGTGGCGAGACTCGTTACGAGCTCCTGTGGTGCTGCTGTCTTGGGTTGCTGATCCTGCGACGTAGCTAGCAGCAGCTAGTTGATCAGGAGGCATACCTTGCAGTACGGTAGTTTAGGAGGCGACTAGTAGTACCTACCTAGTTGATTGGGTGCCATAACCAGCAGTAGATAAAATAAGCAAACAATGTAGCTATTAGCAGTAGATAGGTAGTTGAACTGTAGGAATATGACTATTAACTAGTTAATCTGGTAACATAACTAGCAGCAGCTAGTTACTCCAATGGGGTAACTTGAAGTGGATAGTAGATAGCTCTTCGAGACTATTTTTTCTTATGTTTAATTTGGTTAACCATTTATGAGCTAGCGTACTTCACAAACGACGTTTGAAACTATACCATTCCTATACAGACAGTGACGTTTTACTTTGCTTTCGCATTCGCTGGATTAACACTATTGACATCTTCAAGTCATATCACCTTGTGTAACCGCGGCTCTTGTTGGGCATGAAGTCAGTTTTTTTTTCTTTCCTTTTGCTAAAATGTAGATTCTTTAAATATGTGTATCTTTTTGTCATCACTCCAAAAGCTGCATTGAAATTCAAATTTCTCCAGTTACCTTTGATACTCAGTTGAGATGTATTTTCGCATAATTAGGCTACCTCCCTAAAAAAGTTTTTTTTTTGTTTTGAATGAATTTTCATGAAATTTACATGAGTTGTTACATATATTACGAAGAGTAAATAAACCAGATTTATGACTGTTTATTTATCTGTCTTTGTGCTTTTTTTGGGTATGTGTGTGCTAGCTGCATAAGGCTAACTCGAAGGTTATAAACCGATCTTCAAAAAAATTACAGAAGCTGGTAGTATGGTCATAAGGCACAAATGAATAAATTGTAGTGTGATGCAAAAGCAATCATAGTTTCAGAACCAATTGGAATTTTTCATTACCGTTGCCTTGCCCGTGAGAGCTAGGCGGGCTCAGAGTATTCTAGTTATTTGTTTGTTCATAAAACCTCTGTAGCTTACATATTCACGTTGTAACTTCGTCTTCCAAATATCCACATTAATGTTTGTAACTAATCAATATTTATTCCTATATCAAATATTAATAAAAATACAACCCAGAAGGCACAGCTCAAGCTGCTGTAACACTGCAATAAAAATCAGAATTTGGCGCTGCCTTTTTGCTGCCCCCCCCCCCTCTTTAGTTTTTGCTCTTACTGCCGTGCGGAGCTTTTTTTCAGGCAGTAAGTTTATCTATTGCTGTAGGATATGAAAGTACCCCACCTTTCAGTTATTGCAGTAACAATGTGATTTATATTTTCAGCTGGGCCGCAGGGGTGCAAACTCTCAAAAAGTTTTTCTGAATTATGAGTTTTTATTCAAGATAAAAGGGAAGTAGAACATTCTGTGAAATTGTTGGATTCTAAAGAGCAGCAAGTACATTGGCGACATATCTTCCAAAAGATATTGTCGTGTAGCGCCGTGAACGCAAGAAATAAGAAGGGTCACTAACAGGCCGCATCCAGCTGTGGTAAAAACGACTTAAACTTGAGTGAAGACCGAAATATTTTCTCTTTGAAAACTACCTGGTAGTGTTCGGATAACTATCATCGATAAAAAGCAAAAGCATTTTCTCGCTATGACGACCGACGCAAGGTACTACGCAGGTGTCGATCGAGATCCGTGTTCCGCCGCAGTGATATGTAAGCGTTCAAGTCGGCTGTGAATGTCTTTATAGTGATTCGTCTTTGCAGTGCTGTGGCAGTCCTGAGGTCGCTTAGGTTCCATTTTGGGTTTCACTACCAGAATACAACTCAAAAAGTTACAGACGGATCTTCAAGGAAATTATAGAAACGGTGGTTAATGTCAGTAGCCACAAACAACCTAATTATGGTGTCCATAAAAAGGAAATCCTGTTATCAAAGCCAATTTGAATTTTTCGTGAGCATTGCTTTACTTGGCGTAGGTATGCACCCTCAGAGTGCCTTAAATATTTATACAACAGTGCAACCCATTAGTGTTGTATTTACCGCATTAAGCTAGTTTATATAATTGCTTTTTGATTCAACTAATTAATTAGTGCGCTAATAACTTCTGACGATAAAGCTTGTGATCATTTTGATGGAACAAAGCAACCCTTTAATATTATGGTTGGTATAATCAACGGCGATGGTTCATAATATTTCCCCGCCTCTTAGTGCTGCCAACAGTATTAATGAAGATAGCTGGAGGAATTACTGCAGTTTATAGTGACGGAAACTAAACGAATTACCAGGGAATTTCTAGCAGCGTTGGTGCTTCGCTGTATTTATAATATAACAATTTCCTGCCTGATATTTCCATCGTTAACGCAGTGTTCGCATTAGATCTGACGAATTAGAGCATTTGTTGAGATAATTTGCTGCGGGATTGCAAAAGAGACTGGAGGCTATGATGATTAGGACGAATTATTTTATTTGTTGGATGTAATAATGCTTTTGTAATTCGTTGGAAGTAATGATGCTTTTGTAATTGTGTAGCAAGAGGGTTTGCCCCAAAAAATGCTCGCAGATCTTCGTATTATGTTTCTCGTCACAGCAATGTCCAAAATCGAACTCTATCTCTTCGTGCCTTCATTAGTTCTATCTAGTGATACTCAGAGTATCTAATTATATGCGCAACACGTGGCTAATACCTAATTTGGGTGGCCACTAGTGCGGTAGGTGGCCACTGACTGACAAAAGGGAAAGTGAAACTAGTTAATGGAACGAATACTTACCTGTCAGTTAGAAATACGAAAGCAGCTCACTAGGTATCAAAAAGTACATGCAGCGTTCGTTCAAATATTCACCAATTTCCAAAAGTATAATGCACTCGCTAACAGCAAAGACTTCAAGCAACCCAGAATACACTTGATGGCCTAAACTACTAGAGAACGCATACCTCCGCCAAGCAGAACTACATTGACGAAAAATTCAAATTGGTTCCGACACTATAATTACCTTCGCCAAGAAGGTTGTGTTTTTTTCGAATTTGTCTGTCTGTTACGGTATTCTCATTGTCTGTCACCAAGACTAATCAAAAAGTTGTGGACGGATTTTAACAAAGTTTACAGGGATTGTTAAGTATGTTAGGAGGAACAGATGAATAACTTTTGGTGAAGATCCGTCCAGCTTTTTGTCTGCCTCATTTTTCTTAATGCCATAACTCAAAAAGTTATGGACAGATTTTTATAAAATTTACATGAGTTGTTATGTAGGTATATTACGAAGAGTGAATGGCCAAATTTTTGTGATGATATGCTTGTTCGTTTGTTTGTGGCTGTAATTAATTTCCTGCTTGTTAGCATAATAACTCAAAAAGTTATGTACGGATCTTAATGAAATTTACATGAGTGTTTAGTCATGTTAAAAGATATAAATGTTGACATTTTGGTGATGAACGGTTTGTCTGTTTGACTAATGTATATCAGAAAGTTAGCAATATAATTAAACAATTTATGAACGGATTTAAAAAAAAGAATTACTGGAATTGTTAATACTGTAAAAAGGCACAAATGATTAGATTTTAGTGTTGATAGAAAGAAAATCACGGTTTCAGAACCAGTTTGAATACACCCTATTTTGGTGCTGATACAATGGACAATCAATGTTCAATAACCCAATTGTCTATGGTGGTTACTTGACTGTACCTTTTAACTTTGATGATTCTGTGTGTAGATTCTGAATGTCAGTGACTCGATTGTCTTTTTAGGCTTTCTTATAATCTATTTCGATTTTGCATGTAGTCCAGATTCTGGGGGGGAGGGTGTCTTTGTTTGTACATTTTTCTTTTACTCCCCTACCATGCATTTTCCTATTCCATATGAGTACATAAAAAATGTATTTAGAACTTTTGCACCTGGTATATTTTTCTGGGAGGTGGGGGATGGAGTTTAAAATTATCAATTGTGGACCGATTGTTCTAAAATCTTGCTCAAAATATGTATTTTTTGGCAGCTCTATAGTTTTGTTAGGAGTCTTTAAAGGATTCCAAAACTACAATTTTTTTCTAGCATGAAAGCTCATTGAGTTCAATTCGTTTGAAGTTTACAAAATATGCATGTTTAAATGCCATTATCTCACAAACTAAGGCCTGAATAAAAAATTGTAGGAGAAAAATGTGTTTCCTTTTCAAAAATATAAATTCTGAGCAGGTTTCAGAATAATCGGTCCTCATTCATAATATTAAGACTTCCCCCCCCCCCCCATGTCCCCCTCAAAAATGCAACAGATGCAAAAGTTCTACCCAACTTTTTTCAATGTCCTCATCATCTGGAATACGAAAATACCTGGTAGAGCTGTAAAAGAGAAATGTGCACAGACATCCCCACCCAGAGCCCGGACTAATGGTAGCTAACCAGGGAATAATAATAACAAAGGGAAGAGCAGATATCAGCTGATCGAAAGATTGTGACGTCACAGCCCAAGCGGCGCTCAAGCCTGTGACGTCACAGCGGACCTCCCACGCTTCAATTAGAAGCAGGGCTTTCTACTCAGTATGGATGCTATGTACCGTAACCTTACATCAACATTAAAAATGCAACATAGGTATCATTGTACTGACATAAATCAATAATTATAGTTGTCTAGATGTTTGTTATGGGGATTTCCAAGAAATAACGCAAAATACAGAGTCCCCGAGAAGAAGATACAAATAAGAAAAATGTACAATACGACGACTTTGAGAAGCGAAATTACTGATAATATATGTTTATCAGTTTATCATCCACTCGCCTGAGAGCTTTGTCGCGTCATTGTCAACACAACTTTGTGGACGCCGCTAGAACTTCGTAAAATGTTTACCGTTAAATCAGTTTCCTCAGAAAGACTGTTACTAGGCAAGCTAGGGATATCTTTTCAGCTTAGGTGTGGGCTAAAATTCAGAAAACAGTGCACTTTTCTGCTAGCTTTAGGGTAAAGTAAGACATTCGGACATATGAATGAGCGAATGAGTTGATGTGAATGACGTGTGACCTCGCCTTAAGAACATGCTTGGTACCATTTTTTCCGCTCAAGTTCTTAAGCCAGTGGTTTGCTTCAGCAGCACGACAGGCTTATCTGCATTATATGAAGGAAAATACCTACATAATGATGGGCCTAAATACAATACCTACAGATATATTTTGAGCTCTAACTATAACGTCTAGGTTGAGCAAAATAGACGGTAATATCATTGATGAAAGCATAAAGATCAAGTTAATCTCCATGAAGATGCTGGGTCCGCTATGACGCGGACCCCGATTCATCTTTTTCTATGTATACTTGTTTGTTCCTCTCGTTATCATTACTTCCAGGAAGTTACCGTACCTGACTTCTATTTTTGTGTTCTTTTTCTATTGTAGCTATTTCGGACACAGAGAATATTTTGAGCAGACGAGCTCTAAACAGGTGATAACTGTATATTTGCAACCATTACCGCATGCAGACCGCATAGACTTTCTCTACTCTGTCAGTTCCAACCTGTTCTACGTTTTTTCCGTCATATTTCGGGTTAATTGGGCGCTATCGCTGCAGCTCTCAAATATCAACAGCTCTTGTCAATTCAAATGAAAGATTTGTGTTACTTTGCACGCGTTTTATTACTCAATGAAGATTACATCCGCTCCTGAATTATTAAATAACCAGCTTGTCTCTTCCCATCAAAATGATGTCAAACATTCATTTCATCGACGCTTCTTTCTCAGTGTTCATGGTTGCAGCAGTGAATTCGCCTCATTGTTCTCTGACGTGAAATGCCAGAAAAGGTGAATACAGCCTATAATTATGTTTTATCACGGCATTTCCATCCTCCATCCCGTGCTGCTAAATATTAGGAAACGAAAAATTTCTATATTTCTTTCTAGTTAATAATATTTGGTGATGTGAGTAGGTACCGACAATTAAACGCAGCCTTTCGACGCTAAAGAGCTACTGAAGCTGCGCTGCTGCAGGAAACCAATCATGAAGTTTCCTATTTGAAATCAACTCATGCTTTGATTTCGTACATTTTAATAAAGGGTAAATTCAATATTCAAAAGAAAAAAGTTAAAGGCAAGGAATTCACTAGAAATCTATCTTGGAGTTAAATGATTATTTTGAATGATAAAAAATATAAGGAGGCCACAACTTGAATTCTAAGTTGAAATAATAATCAGAAGTGATATTTAACTTTGGGAGACCACCAAAATTAATTTCAGAATAATAATTAGAAGAGATCAATAATTTAGAAAGGGAACTGAAGGTAAGTGTTAATGCGCAACAATAATTAGTAATGATAAATGACTTAGGGAAGCAACGAAAATTCATTTCTGAAGCTAGTAGTCATTACAAGGGAGAAACAGCTAGTGGGCAGATAGTATTCGGTTCTAGAAGTCTATAAGCGTCGATAAATAGGCCAACATAACACTGCGCTTTTGGGTGCTCCACTGTAGCTCAATTATATTAGGTACTTATCGTCAGATAATTATGTACATATATTGTGGGTGCGTTTGAAATTCATTTAACTTCAGTAGTACAATGGTTTAAAATGAGTCATTTATTTCGACTTACATACCTAATATCAATTGCATTCCTCTTCATTTTTGCAGGATTTGCTAAAAGTGGCGGTAGAATTTAATTATAATTTTTATGACGGAATCAACAGTCTACAAAATCAGTAGAAAACCCGCTTAACTAACGTTGCCTACCTAGCCATGATGATATATTGAACAGTTTCATTCTTAGAAGTATCCATCTATTCCTCTTGCTCTCAATAAAAAAAATCAATAAATCCTAAGATAATAAAACGCTTCGTGTATTTATTTATCGTCCGCAACTTAATGAAATAGATAGGCGAAAAATAGGCCAGGTTGCAGATTTTGTAATTAAGTTACCGTACGTTTTCATAGAGATCGATGACCTGGTTGCAGAATTTGGTGGAAGTGGGATTCTTATCCCTTTATCTGAATGCACTTCTTACTTGAAACTCTTCTTGAAATCGAAAAAATATATATGAAGCTTCTGGAGTCTGATTTTATAATTTTTTCTCTCTCAGCTCACGACGTATAAATTCTGCAGGTGATCAACGAAGCACTCACGAAGTGATTATTTTTCACGGGCAGTAGGCAATTATTTCTTCTAGCTTACTGACTTTCTTTGGCGGAGCAGTTTTCGCTTCATAGGCCAAAATTTCACCACTTGAATGAAGCAGATATTTGAGTTTGAAAAACTGTATCTTGGCTACAGTGTGCTCACATTGCATATAAGCTGACTGGAGTTGCATTCAAGTATATTGTTTTACTCAAGATTTTACTTCTGCCTTTCGCTATGGAACACGCGTGTTTGTGAATAATTAAGGAGCTTGAAGGATAGGGAATTTAAAAGAAGAACGAGACTACTAAAGTCTCAAGAACAAAGGCGTGCTACCAATGGAGAGAGGTGAAGCGTCTATGCTACACCGTGACGAAAAGACTTGGAGCCCAAAGGCTACAGAAGAGAATAAGGGCTGTTGATGAGCGTGACCGAGAAAATGTGGAAATGGCAAGTCAGAGAAGAGAGGACCTAAGGATGAGCGTACGACAAAGGATCAATGAAGAAGATGAAGACGCAAGTCAGAGAAGTGAAGATTCCACACCGGCCTATATTAAGCTAACATATCGATTATTGTTTGAATTTCTTCACGCACGTGCCCAATAGTAAGTAATATCATTATATGCATATAAATGGATAGGTAAATGATTCCGTACATAAAAAATAAGTTAATAAAATCATAAGAAGTGCAAAGAACTACTCTAGATACTCATAATTAAATTTAAGATGCGGCTGTCAAAAATCACGGAAAGTATTAACGAGTGCTCTCTTACTATTATTTGACGTCAATAACGACAATAATCAACAGCAGAAATAGAATAGAGAGACCTCTTGAAATCATCTCTCTAGAGCTCCACCACAGCTGCCAATTGCCCAAATTAGGGCAATTTGAGAACAAAGTTACCCTCACAGCTGCCACCATAACCAACTTGCGGTCCAGTAACCTGCTTACAACTTCGCCCTGCAGAAAGTTGCTTGCTGCGATAATGCGGAGCTTTCGTGTACGAAAAACAGTGCCGTATTATCGTATTATTTTCGCCAGTTAACGATTGTTGTTTTGGCCGTAGCTCATTTGGAATCAATGAGTAAATCTTTTATGTGAGAAGCGCATCTTCGTCCGCTGGTCTTACAGATTTCTTGAAGGCGAATCAAAGCAATCTTCATATTTTAGCTTTGGAGGTTAACATTTTATTAGTTACTATAATTTTGTGATTTTTGAAATTTTATCACTGGATATCATTCATTCTCAAAAATTGTTTACCGTGATTCTTGTTTATATGTAACTGTGTTTTATATAAAAGCAGAGCAAGCCACAAATTACAGAGAATTGTGTGTACGAATAATGTTCTCGAAAACATCGTAGAGCGCCAATTATGAGTGCTGATAGTTCCGAGGCTGCTGAGACTGCTATTTTGCATGGAAAATTGTGCAGTACAGAAAAATTAAAATATTTAGAGGAGCCTGATATCGCTGACCTAAACTGCCTTAGTTAAGATAATTGTATTGCCAGAAGTAGGTACCTATATTATCTAATTAAATAGTCACTGTTTAAAGAAGGGCTTTTTATTTGAATAAGAAAGAGCATGTTTGCGACCACCACTGAACGGTATAGCGGACCGACATGCCGAGAGCAAAATTCCAACTGGATAGCTTGTGAATCGTCGGTGTTGAATATGCAAGAAGTTAAAAGAGTAAGAGTTACTTTATTGTTGCGACTGCATTTTACTTCCATAAAGTGCATCTGAAGATCAGGCGATGTAGGTTACCAATGCAAGAGAGAGATTTGAATGAGCGGTGGGGATGCGCACGAAAATGTAGTTCAAAATGGCCCATCAGCGTACGAAAAAGTTTCGAAGCAATATTTAGCGATAGTACGTTTGTGAAATTCAAATAAAACGCATAAATATTGGACACTTTCTATTAAATTCTTAGTTGCGAGCAGAGAAAATGATACTAATTTTTTCAGGCACGACTTCCAGAAATCTGCTTAGTTTTCAGTCCGAGTCCCATGGAATAATAGAGATATTTTGGAAGAATGCTAAGCCTTGTATGGTAACTGCATCATGGAAGAATATCTACTGACCATCGGAAGTTACAGCTATGACTGTCCTACTGTTTTGGAAAGATAAGAACTGCAAGTGTAACTGACCTTCAGTTATCTTGAGCGTCTACGAGTGATGTGTTTGTGAAGTTATGCATGTCACCTCACATACGTAGAGTGAAGAAGATGCTATAGTTCCTTCTCTTCGAGTCGCAGCTTGGGCTGAAAGGGAGAGTCAGATGCGTAGGTAGTGTCTCTACAGTGGACGAATATACTGCCAACAATTTAGGGCAACTGTATAATTTACCTGCGCAGGTATGAAAGAATACCAATAATAACTTAGGAGTAAGGCAATTATGCAATTGCGATGCAGTAAACCATTGCCCCACATTAGCAAATACAATTAAGATAATCTTTCCTCAGGCTACGTTGATATATACATTCAACTGATGATGGTGTAGTGCAACAGCAGCGCAATAAAACAAACAAAAAATAAGTGCAAGAGCAATGAATGTGAAGGACTGCAAATAGACACAAATCGTTCATAATTTGAATATATGCAATATGATGATGTATTATGCTGGAATAGTATATTGCGGGAAGCAGACACAACTGGCCAAAAAATGAAACATAGCCGTGACCGCATGTCAGCGCATGACGTGCAGTCGACGAATCTGTATATTTAGAGGTAAGACCTCAGGCCTTCGTTAATTAGGCTCTTAATTCTTACCAAAAATATAAGTATTGTTACATTCCTGTTGCCAGGGAAACAATAAGAATAATCATCACTCAAACTTGCTGTAATTGATGATAACCATCCGTATTGTATGCAGCTCAAGTAGCTGGCCATTCAGGAGTGAGAGGTTAAATGTATTAAGTCGAAAATACGGCGATATGTTGGAAAAATCTCGTGAAAAAGTATGCATTAAATATAGAGTGTAAATAGAGCTTCACTTCAAAGAAAAAGTTACGGTATATCAGGGCTCAATCCCAGGCAAAGATTTGCCTGTGATGCTGTGCAAGCCTTTACCGGCCTCCACTTTAATTATCTGCTAGGAATTATGTTTACTGTTCAATTAGTTGATAGTTTATTCAATTATTTATGTATTTCATGGCTTGAAGTTTGCAATTGCCAACTTTTTGGCGATAATAGATAATGTATAAACGCTCATAGGCTCTTCAGTTGTTCTGTGCGAAGATGTGTAATCATGATGTCCCTTTTTCATGCTAGTTTCACATGAGTTCTCCCGTTACGCTCTATGCTTCCCGAGTATATAAGTAGTAAGTACACTAACAGAATTTTGGCCGCCTCAGGAGATGTTTGGAAATTGTAGCTACTGAGGCAGCCAGGGGTTCTGTAAGCATGGTAGCATGGTGAATAGAATCTTGCGTTTTCACAGTATAGTAATTAGCATTTTGATCACATCCCGACCAATGAACGCTGTTTCATTACCCCTCAGACTCCACGAAAACTTATTCTAGCCCATTATCTACTTATTATATATACTTAAATTATCGAAACATAAATTCTGTGAAAAATATCTAATAAACTTTTTACTACGGAACAAAAGATATAGGATTAATATTAATTCTTAGGGTCTAATCCATATATTTCCTCTCAACAGTGACAAAGAGAACCTAGTTACTGTTAGTTTTCACAAAGCAGAACATGACAAGAGTACCCATCTTCAAATTGCTTACACCGATTGCTGTCATCAACATGTTTGTGTAGCGCACCATGAATAGGCTCGATGTACATAAGACTATCGATGACATGCCTGTCAGGTCGTCCCCACACTGTGAGGACTCCCAAATTTCCAATTGACATGAGTCAAGCGAGTGATGAATGACCAGTTAGATAGAGGCTTTGTGTGAACAAAAGGGATGCCATGTTGAATAAAACTATGCTGATAATTTATTTTTATCAGCCACAAATCAATTTGAAAAGTTTCAGCTGAAAGTGGTTACTTATTTCATCCCTTAATATTAGTTGTACATTGTCTATGGCTAGTCTACGTACACTTCACGGCAGCTATGAACTCATTTTAGTACCTAGACCGTATCGGTTACAATAGTATGTAGTGTACGGTATTAGTTTTGACCTTATAACATTATTTATGGCTTGACTATATGTACGCTTCACGACAACTATGAACTCATTTTAGTCCCTAGACCGTATCGGTTACTGTGTAGTGGTCTACTTGCGGTCACTCTAGACCCCCAATGGTCAGATGAAGCCCAACGCACGTTATTGCGTTAGGCCAGTGCTGGGCTCGATTGGCTCGCTGATTTCCGCCGTATTGGCTGCAGAGGTCATAGGGAAGCTTAATGAATGCTGTTGACTGCTGGGGGGGGGGGGTTCTGGGAGGTGCTGGGTGTGTTTGATGATGGGACAAGTGGGTGCTTCTTGTCAGTTTTTGAGGATGGGTGATGTGGTGGTGCTCGAAAGTTTTTTAGGGATGGGGTTATATTTTCAACACGGAGTAATTTTTGGGAATGCTTGAGAGAAGAGGCTGGTCGAGACTGTCCGGGGTGGTCGTGGTTTGCAGTTGTTCGGGTAGATGAGCGGGAGATTTTGGGGGTAAGTTATATTCGAAACCTTTATGGGGTAAGTGAAGTCCGAGAGTGAGGCCGCTGCTCAATGTTTACGAATATGGCTGGTTAAGTGGTACCTAGTGGTCAAGTAGGCTTGTTGGCTCGGTGTCTGTAGTCGAGGGTAGATGAGAAAATTATTGTCCTTAAAACGCTCATTATTTTTTCACTTTAGGAATAGCATAAAAATCTAACTGTTACTACCTCCCCAGTTATAGTTGTAGGCCATGTGTCAATGCCTAATATATAAAGTATAGTCATAAGAGAGTAATGAAATGAAGATTATCGAAAACACAAGGTTTATGAAAACGAGTTAAGAACCTGTAACTGGAAAATTTGACAATTTGGCTGCTTTAACTTCCTTTTCTGTAAATCTCTGTCTCCACTACAGAATGCCAAGTACTGTGAATTTTAGGAAAACGAGACTTTGCAGTAAGGCTCAAATTCCACCTCGAGTTGCCATTTATGGCAAAATTAAGTAAAATGAGACTTAACACTGAAGCTGAACTCCATCACAAGTCGTCGCGGCAGTTCCAGTCCAAGCTCCATTACACTAACTACAAACAATGGAAGGAAGAAGAGACAGAAACGGTCGGCCTCATAAAATTTCTNTGACCAGCAAAAGCCAAGCGGGAATCGCAGAAGGCACCGCCGCAGAATTGCAAGGACATAAATCTCAGCAATGGGACCTGGCATCTGAGGGTCTGAAAGTAAGGGGAACGTTAGTGCCTTCCGTTTCTTGGTGTTGTGTGAAGGTGGAGACTTCTTAGGGCCAGCCAAAGTTTACCAATTTTTAGAAAACGATTGCTTTATTCTGTTTTGTGGTGTTGTGTGAGGGTAGAAAAATCTGTCGGTTTTGTGTGTAGCATGGGGAGTCCAAAGTTTATAAATGAGAAAATTGTCATTTTATCTGTTTCTTAGTAAATCAAAGTTTACAAATGAAAAAAAACTCGGTTTAGTACAGAGGTTCCCAACCGGGGGTGGTCGCATCCCTGAGGGGTGCGAGATGACCATCCAAAGGCTTCGAGAATTCAATAAAATAAAGTTGGATACTCTAAATTTGTACACAAATTTGGTGTAAACTTCATTCATTATCGGTTATGAGACGAGTTATTTTCAATGGAGTGTGATAAATTTAGCGGTATTGGGATCGTGTATCTATTCCTATTTACCATACCTCGGTTTGGAAATGTAACTGCATTCTCATCTTACATCGATTCCTACTTGCATTGCCTCGGCCTGGAACCAGCGCTGCTACGATGCATCTATTCCTATCTAGTTTACCTCGGCCTAGAATTAGCAGTATTGCCTTCTATGCCATCATTCCTTCCTGCCTGCCGTGCCCTGGAATTAACAGCATTGCCACCATTCCAGTTGCCGGTGCTCAAATTTCCAGGACTTCGATCTGGAACCGCCAAGGTGAGGCAGATTGTCTAAGCCCCATGATAAACGACCGAACCATCGATTCTTTCTGCTCAGCCCAAATTTAGAGCGGGATCGGTGGGCACAGAGTCTTCGTAGCAAGATTGGGTTCTTCATACTTGCTTACTTTGAAAGCGGAGCTTAGAATATTAGGTTTTTATGCAGAGCATTTCAGCAACGCCATTGGCCCGGCTAGAGCGAGTCGGCCCTCTCTGTACGAGACCCAAAGGCGAGACTTATGAACGGGTTTTAGGTGCTGTAGTTTTCACGAGTTTTTAGCCTTTTAGGTACTGTAGTTTTCACGGGATTTTAGCCTTTTAGGTACTGTAGTTTTCACGGGTTTTTAGCCCTTTAGGTACTGCAGTTTTCACGGGTTTTTAGCCTTTTAGGTACTGTAGTTTTCACGGGTTTTTAGCCTTTTATGTACTGTAGTTTTCACGGGTTTTTAGCCTTTTAGGTACTGTATTTTTCACAGGTTTTTAGCCTTTTAGGTACTGTAGTTTTCCCGGTTTTTTGCCCTTTAGGTGCTGTAGTTTTCACGGGTTTTAAGCCTTTTAGGTACTGTAGTTTCACGGGTTTTTAGCCTTTTAGGTACTGTAGTTTTCACACACCCAGGAATTTTGCACCCGTATACCTACTGTACCTTGCTGATGTTGCATATTTTGCTGTAAAATATCTCTAACGGGACAGATAAGTTAGTCACTTTATGATTCAATTGCAGAAAAATCGAACGATTTCAAGCTAATTTGGAATATATCGATATTATGTGAACAAATGCCGTCCGTCACTAGTGTACGACCAATTGAGCACTTCACGAGCCTCACTGACCAGTATCTATCTGCTTGGAAGTTGCGTCGCATCCGCAGCCTGAGCGTCTTTTGCTATGGTTTTCTTCTACGAAAATCTGCTCATTAAATATATTGATGAAATCATTCTGGGTTATTCCTCTCCTTTTCTATTCTGTATGGTGCATTCAAGACATTTTAGAGAAGAATAGGTGTGAGTTCATAACTCCAAAATGAATATTCTAGAAGGCACAATGGGCTAACGAAACTACAGCCTGCCATTAATAGAACTAAGCCAAGCCCTGTTCTTCACCGTTTTATATGCCAAGTCTGATACCTTCTTCACTTTGTCCGATTCAGTTTGCGAACAGAGATGAACACTTCTTCAGATTTAGTTTAGGATAAGCAACCTATTTCTCGTCAGCATGACAATGAGATGTGACTTCGTATCGCCGGAACTTTCCTTGTTACCAAGAGTGCGAACTTTGGTGACAGATCATGTCTGCCAGCTGCCATTAAGAAAAGAAAACTGCGAGACGAGCTGAGTCGAATATCTTAATTTATGACGTAACACTCAATGGGAACTAGAATGCTTCTGCAGCAGCCAGTAACAGCCTGTTCGGTTACATCAGGTGAAGAATGTTCAAGACGTCCTATTTGCTGTTAGACGATCTGATTAAAATTTAATGTGGTTCTACAGTAACAAGTAAACTGTTTCTTGCTCTTCAGAAAAATTTATCTTTTAACGACCAATAGAATGTTCTGCCCGGTGTACTTGATATAAAGAATACGACTTTGTTTTTCATCGTCAAGCTTAAATTTTTTTAATGAGAGCGTATTGGCTTCATTTACATCAGAGCATTTTCTTTCTGTGGCTGCAGTTCAGTGCATATGTACCTATCTGCCGGTACTTCATGTCTTACAGACAAATTTCACGTACCAAAAGTACTCGTTTCGAATGGAGAATCATTCACAACGAAGCACTTGCATGCTTACTACTCTTTCTTGATTTT
>LQNS02278163.1:5075978-5091836 GCA_001587735.2 Parhyale hawaiensis
GTTTTTTTTTCTGCAGTTTGCAGCTGTTCTTACGACATTGACGGTTTTTATTATCGCTCGTCCTGCTACGGGAAAACCGCCAGCTGTAATATTTTCCAGTCCAGGTTTGCTGGCTCAGCGTCCAGCTGCTATCACGTCCAAGTAAACAGCATTCATGGTCGTAATCTGGGAATTTAGTTTTCCCTGACGACCTATTTTATATGATTTGATTCGCTGCTGGCATTTAAGTTCAGTGAAGCAAAATTTCTGTTGTCCGTTTCGTAACTGCTGGCTTACAGTTTCCTCGCTTTTGTACAGATTTTCCTCTTCAGGATGACGTTATCATAGCCTATCACCGGGAACCGGTTTCGCTACAAAACGCCGTTTCAGAATAGCCTCACTTTCAGCTACCGGTTTCACTGCAAATCGCCTGTTTCAGTATGACCTATTCGCTAGCTACTGCAGCATGTAACACTTCTGTTTTTCTCAAACCTTTAATTAAATTTAACGGTTGCGATTCCAACTGCAACGCCAAATGTTCATTCCTGTTTTAGTGAAAATTTTCTACTTTCACGATAACATGTTCTGCAAGTCCGTTTCACGTATACATCTTGCTGCAGCATCGCCATCGAAATTACCTGTTTTTCTTCAGACAGTCGGTTTTGGTGCATTTCACTGTACTTCAGCCCGTTTCATCTACATAGTTTCCCAAGCCAACCCGTTTTATTTTATTCAAAATCTATTCTATCTATTCTATTTTCTGTGTTATGTAATGTTTTAGTTTCAAATGCTTGTTGTTCCTGCGGTAACTCTCTGAGACCTTTTTACTACAGTTTCGTCCGGTTGGCAGCAGGCGCAGCTTGTTCTCATTTCTTAATGCAGGCTCTTTGACTTCAGCCCTTGGAATTTCATTACAGTTGGCGGCTGTTTCAGTTTCAGCTTCGGCCGCGCTGTAAGCCAATTACGCCTTAGGAAATTGATGACTCTGCAGTTTCCGGCTCCAAAGCGCAGAGTTTGGCTCTACAGGCGCCGCTATGGCATGCGTATTCAGAAGCCGGTGTGGAAAATCAGTTTGATATCTTAATTAAATTTAAAATTTCTGTGGAACGAGCCCTCCTCGACCCAGCGTCATGTTATCTAGTGCGGTAGGTAGGTACGTACGTATTTACTCGTCATGAAGAAGTTCCAGAGCGCCTTTTTATACGATACTAAATTGTATTCACCTTTGCGACGTTCGATTCAAACGCCAGAAGAGGAAAATTGAAAATTAAAATACCCGCAGAGTCCGGAAATGAAGGGGAAAATTAAGAACTAAAATACTCGCTGAGTCCGGAAATGAAAGGGAAAACTAAGAACTAAAATACCCGCTGAGTCCGGAAATGAAAGGGAAAACTAAGAACTAAAATACCCGCTGAGTCCGGAAATTTTTCGTACTTGCCCTGTGCCAGATGAAAAATAGAAATCAATGGCAAACATTGCTGAGGAACATACTTGTATCTTTTCCAGTGGGTTAGCTGGTATTTCTTGAAGAAATTTCCCCTGTAACATTTCTTGCGTTGAGTATGAAATGATCACCAAGAATGTTCTTATTCTCATTTTCGCTTGTAGCAAGTTGTATTAATAAAGAAAAATTTTGAAATTAGAATTAGTGTCTTGCTCAGCCATTACTCACACCGCAGTCTTCCTTACATTTACATCTGTTCTTAATCAAAGGCCAATCATGCAGTCGTTATGATCTTTGATGCGGCTGTTTCTGTCTGATCAGGACCATAATCAAATTGATCTACGTTATCTCGATCTTAATATGTATCAGAAACATATGAAATCGAAAGAACTGTTATTTACTTTCAGCGAAGTGATGCATGGGTTACCCTTTCTGATGCAGGTATGTACTGTTTATCTGATATGTAACAAACACAGAAGAGAAAGCAGCTCTACACTTAGTAATATTTAGTTAGAAGCCAGGCTTTTGATGAGCATCTGAGTCTTTTTTTTTCAAGCTAGCTTTCCTTCCAGCGGTATTACGCTCACGCCAGAATAGAGGTATTATTTTTAACCTAAGTATTCAACTATCTCACTTTTCTTTGCACATTTATGTATATATTATTATATCTTTACTTATGGTTTCAGCGTGTGGAAACACAGTACAATTTCATGTTAACTCTAACTTTTTGCTAACAACGCACCTCTCTAAATAGATCCATGTAGAGTATGTGCACTACACCGATTAAAGATCTCAAAGCTTTGCATCTTTATTTATTATTCACATCTAGGACACTTTACCTATCCCTGTTATTATGCCTCTTGAAATTAACAGTTAATAAATTGCTGTTCTCTGTTCTACTATTTTCTGTATTTATGATTCGCCAATTATTGAATTAGAAATAAGTGTAATATCTAATACTACTCATTCATAGTTTATTCTACACATTTATAGTTTTTATTTTCTACAATTCTGACTCACCATTCGGGAAATCTAGGTAGAATTTTAAGTAGAAACGCATATTAACTAACATCACCTGCATCTAGGTCACTCTAACAAATTCTCTTTGTGCTATATCACCAAATTTTTAGGCATAATTTTTATTCTTCATATCTTTATTATCTATGCTCTTAACTCATGCTTTTCTACATCCTCAGCACACGCGCCTAATCAAATGAGGACCTAATAAATTGCTATATTATTGACATAATACTCATATCTTTCATTCCATAACATTCTAGCTATTCCTATACTCATAGGTACCTACCTCCCGAATTATGGGCTTAGTAAGTCCTTACCTTGTCTCCATGCTGTCATCAGACGGTGCGGAACTTACCCTCTGCATCATCTTCATTATAGGGTATAATCGCCAAAGCAGACCCTGAAGCTCTCCAATGCTCCTTGCTTCTTGCATCTCATTAGAAGATGCCCGAGGCGCAGCGCCCCCATTGGCCAGATTTGCCTCTGTTGGAACGAGGTCACCACACAGTCGACCAACAGACATAACAGAACAGACAAGCATGCGAAGAAACGGAATGCACGTAAATAATTGGAGACATGTGGGCCAATTTAATAATAATTAGCTTTTATTAAGAACACAATGGGTTCATAAAAAAATATAGCCCATGTTGTGTTGATATTATTAATAATAATGTTTGTCTTATTGGACATGACATCATTTTACAATAGCTTCTTATATTGAAGATAAAGGTGAAGTTGCCTTGACCCCATACCCCAAACAGGAAACATATGCATCGTTTCGTATTGCACATAAATCTCTTCTAGGATTTATAATAGTGTACGGCTGCACTCAGCCACAGATTGTCTGAGCTATGTCATTCTAGACGAAACTTTCTCGACAGCTGCACCCCACCTCTACGGTTGTCCCAGTTTCTAGATACCCAGCACCCCTCGCCGCTAGCGAACTATGAACAGCAGAAATACTGACGACGTATTGCCAAGCAGTAAAACTTCCTGCCTGACTTGGGAGTAGAACTTTCGCCCTTTTAGCATCGAGCGAGGCAGCACTTCTCACTATTCAACAACTGGGGTACACTGCAATCATAATTAAATGGTGACATCATTTGGGGCGCAGTTTCGTTCGTCGTTCGTTGTGCGGTTCCTTCGCATTTCTGCTCTATAGATATTGACGGTCCATTTGTGTGCTCAGCTTATGACGTCATATTGACGGTCCATTTATGGGCTCTACTTATGACGTCATTACTGACCTCCTCCGGCGACCTCTTCACTGCATGCGTAGCTATGGGCGCCTTCGCGTTATCACTTTCAGTAGTAATTCGGGTTGACATCACCTGCAGTCGCTGCACGTTTTTCAATTCCACATATTCTTTTATCCTAATCCGCGCAGAGAATTAATTTCCCCTTTGGCAATTCTCGACACATTCAAATTGCATTGCAATGCAAGTGGAGTAAACCTGATGCAAATCGAGATTAAATCAAGTAAATCTGGATTCTGTCAACATTGTCTCTGTACCTGTCGTGATCAGGTGGCACTCGGCGCCCTCGGGAATATTTTCAAGCTCAATAACAGTTTAGTGCGGCAAAAGGAAGATGTCGTAATACTCGGGAAGATATTAAGTGTCTTTACTGTGAATTATCTTACCTTATTTATCATTACTTATTGCTGCTATGATTTACCATTGTCCATCAGGGGTATATTCTGACGGACCCTTTCTCTGTCACAATATATTTGGGCCTCAGGAACCCAAGGGCTGTCCCGAGTGCCTTCTCCGCAGGGGATGTAGCAGCTGGTCGTAGTTCCTGTTGAGAAGGTTAGTTTTGTCGAGTTAGGTAGGCTCTCTACTTTTTCCTTTCTTTTCCGTGAGGTGGGTTGTCGATCGAGATAGCCGACCTAGTTCGCGGGACACCTCTAATCTCTCTCATGTGGAAGACCACGAAAGGCGCCGTACATCCATTCGAGTATCTTTTTCTATTCTTTGCGCCTTTTTCCTGCCAGTAGAAGTGCACTGAGCCAACTTATACTATGTGGCAGAGGAGAGCCTATGTCGAGATAGGATATTCCTATTCGAGCCTTCTGGCCGACTAGCATCACTATGCGGATCGCCCCTTGGCGGAAACGGTGGTTAAACTAATCATATATTAATAATAATGATTTACCATTGTCATTGCTACTATCTTGTTATTGTTCGCATTAATTATTTTACCTAACAATTATTGGTATCAATTAGATACGAGTTTCGCGAATCACCGTTACTATTATCAGTTAAAATTAATATTATTACTGTCAATTACCAGGGCCGTTAGCTACCATGACCGACTATTACTAACTCCCTTAAATACCAAGACAAAATTATCGGTGTTTCTATCTGTCATTAATTGTGCTCAGTCATTACCTTGGCCATTATTTAGTGTCATTACCATTATTTCTGTCATTTACTATTAATTACTAATGACAGCAATCACCATTATCATTATTTATTACCATGAATTGCTAATGCCAATATGATTGTCACTACCAGCATTGCTCCCTCTTAAAATTTCGTTAATTACTAAAACCTAAATCGCTATTAGTTAATCTAGGTGCTGGTGATTAATGGTAATGATATTTTTAACTACCGTGCAAGTATTATTCTTAACGATTCGCTACGCTTCATCTCGAAGAATCACCACATGCTGGAAATTGCCTCTGCATTCCCGGTCGTATTCCAGGTAGCGTTTCTCCCACCGAAGATAAGATTGGCTATTTCGATTTGTTTCAGTCGAGGCGCTGCAGCTTTTCCGGAATTTTTACCGCATGTTGAGCAATGCAATTTGAATGTGTCGAGAAAATCGAAAGTGTCAGAGAACTCGAACGTTGCTGACAGTTGAAGGCGGAGGTAGAGATAGCTAGTGGGTTGGAATATATATGTGGAATACAAACGATGCATTTTAGTTACCGCTAACGTACAGCTTTTACGGTTCGGTATAGTAAAGCGAAAGCGAGGATATAGTGGTGACGGTATCTATGGTGTGTGTATGCATTATGCATCACGGGAGCCAAGTCTGTTAGTAGCAGAGGGCTCACTGCTTATCACAGGGTTGTCGCCCGACGTTGTGCTATATTGCGGTCTGTGGGTGCTGCGAGGCTTCTCTCACAGTTTCTACAATATTCTTTCCAGTTATTATAAACATAGTACGTTCTTTCATACCATTAGTTTCCATTGTCATCCGTTTTACCGTTTCACTAACGCTTCCACCAATTTAGGCCGCTTAAAATTTAAACTGTATTTTGTCTGCCTCGTATCTGTTTCATATTTTTTGTAACATTTTTATCACTCGTTTCAATATTATCTTGTAATTCTTTTTCGGGCATTTGTTTGTCCTTTTACCAATTTTTCTAATTTTCATCCAAATTCCCCTATTATTTCCCTTTCAATCCTGTTGCCTCTTTCCACTGTTTCCACCAACGTTTGTTTTGATTTCCACTGGAATGCTGTTTATGAACTTTCTGCTGTTTAGCTTCAGTGTTACACGCTTGTCTTCTCTCTTGGATCTATTTTCTTCGTCATTTTCACTTATTCATTACCATAATTCGTCATAATTTTTTCTTTTCCCTGACACTGTAACTTACATCCATCTAAAATATGACGTATTATTTCAGCTTCAAATGGAATTACTCATTGTTTTTATCTGCATCACTATATCCGAACATCAAGTATCCCACTTCCGCCCCTTCCTATGGTGGACGGAACCCAGGAGGAAGAGCCTATTTCTAGAATACCCTGCATATATAGCCCAGCGTTGGTTAATGCACGTAGTAGCATGAGCACACCACGAAAAGTACCTACATTATGGCCGTCGGTGTGCAGGGGCCGGGTGCTCAAACACCTTTTGAAGTTACAAGCATTGTACAGTAACTGTACAGCTGCAGGTAGCACGGATGCAACCGTGTAACTGCTGAAGTTTTACATTTTTACTCCTCAATTTAGCTTACGGGCATGTCTATTGTTTAAGTATACATCGGTAAGAGGTTCAAACCACTTTGATCATAACTTTGTGAAGTTTCAGTATGAGGAAGCGACAAAATCTGAGCCGTGATATCGGTACTTCTTCAAGGAACTGTACAGTTTACGCTACCGTAACTTTACGAGGCGTTTGTGCATCCGGCCCCTGGTTTTGATGTAATCATCCCACCCTATTTTCTTCTCTTTTCTAATACTCTATGCCAGTACAGATTTCTCGTTTACATTTTGACTTAATTTCACAACAGCGACAATTTTCTGTAATATTCTACTTTCACCCTAATATGTAGAGTTTTCCAAGGTATCTGCTTATTTTTAAATAGAGGAATGAGTACTATCTTCATTGCACCGATTTTGTTCGTTATTTCACTTTTATATTTCCGCACAATAGTTTTTTGTAGCTTGTTGAGTTATTGTTCAATAGAGCAATGCTAATTTTTCGTTAGCATTCCTTTTGGAAAACGTTCCACCTTTCTCTCCAATTCTTACTCTCTTCTATTTTTTTAACATCTTATTGATAACATCCACACCCATCTGAACGCAGTTGGAGTGGGGTGTCACATTAATGGTTACGCAGTAAATGCGCTCAGTTATGCTAATGATATGGTCCTTGCTTCTCCCCATTCTAGTGGGCTGCAAAAATTGGTCTCAATTTGCGAGAGAGAAGCCAGTAAACTGTGTATTGAATACAATGCTGTTGAAACGGTTTGTATGTACATTAAACCTAGGAGAAGTAACCTGCCCTCCGATGAAGTTACTCGACTTGATGGTGTCGATCTTACTTGCGTCGACAGCTTCTCTTACCCGGGTTATAAAATCATTGATTTTCATGACAGCCAGGATATAGAGAAAGAAACGCAAAAGCTCTAGGCAGTGGGCAACATGCTAATGAGAAAGATTGGTCACTGCTCGGATGAGGTTAAATACCAGCTGTTTCGGAGCTACTGCTATCCCCTGTACTGTATCTCGCTTTGGTCTAACTTTAAGTGGAAATCGATTGGACGCCTATGTGTTGCCTATAATGACATATTTCGATGCCTGATGAATGTGCCGAGGTCAACTAGTGCAAGTATGATATTTGCTCAACGTGTACTGATTGTCTCAAAGTCAGGGCAAGAAAATTTGCTCTTAGTCTAAAGCTCAAGATGGGAAAATCTGATAACGCCTTACGCGAGGTGATCCGTAACGGGCCTGGCTACAAACTATCTAATATGTGTAGCCGATGGTAACGCATACTATTTCCAAACACAGGTCAAACAATGGGCCGCCATGCAGTGTTGTTTATTTAATGATGGTATTACATGATCTTACTATCTAATGCAACCTTGATATTAAGTCGTCTCCTATGTGCTATATCCCTATGTGTACTTAATAAAGCATATTATTATTATTATTCTTTCTCCCTCCTATATTTTTTCAGTGGTTTAAGTTTAGCATCTAATGGAGTAGTTCTTATTTTATTTTTTTTTTTGACCCATTACCATTGAAGTTTCACCTTTGTTCCTGAAAAAAAAAAACTATAGATTTTCCATAGGATCTACTTACCTCTCGATAGAGTAATGCTTATTTTCTCTCTCTTATCCAGTTTTCTACGACGTTTCAACTCGTTTCCTTTGAGCGGCTCCTGCTTCTCCATTCAGAAAACCACCGCCTGCAGGCGTGAATTCTCTCCAGTACTCCAAGGGAGGCCTATACTGAAAAGATTTATTCAAGAGCTTTTCTGTGCTGTTGAGATCTTCCCAAACCATACAACAAGAGCAAGCTTGAGCCGGGTCTCGAGTTTATATTTTTTTCTATAGAATAGCCCCAATCGTACACCCTCAAATGCACGAGTGAGCACCTAGGGAGAGAAAGAGTTGGTCTTTTTTTTTAATGATGCACATGTTGGTTATTGTAAAGGATCTCTCTGTGAGTGCATGTTATTGGCATTTATATACCTTCGTGTATGTAATATTGAAGCTTTTGCTACCATGATACATTGATAACATTATTACACGGTGTTGCCGTTGAGACGCCTTCACAATAGTTTAAAACACCATTAAAAACGTAGATCTCTGAAATATATTTCTAATATCATAAAAATTTGAGATCTTAGTTGTTGTTGAAAAGTGTGAATTATTGCAAATATTCCCGTAGGTAAGAAATTTTGCGGTCTCTACTGTTCCCCAAAATATTGTTATTAGTTTCTAGTAAGGTTAAAACAGTAATATTTATCATCCAGATATTTTTGCTGCCATTAAAAACAGACGTCAGCTTATTTCACATGCAAATAAACGTACGTAATTTGTAAATTCAATCATAGTTGAAACATGTCGCCAACAAATTATTCTTCTAGTTATTAACCATTTCGTTTCCAAAAACTCTGCTTCTGCTATGAGATTCTAGAAACAGCTCATAATAGACACTCTCATTGCAGTTACTTGAACTCCATCTCCCGTTTTATTCAGTCATAAATAAAATACAAGCACTGACTTCAGACGTGTTGTAAAATATGTTGTCCAAATTTCCAGAGCAAGAAGCAATGCACTGGTTTCAATAATGAAAATTTTGATGCGGGAGCTGGAGTTCCCCCGGGGGAAGAAGGGTTAAACTTACGAAATTCATTAACATACTCAGAGTATTTTGCCGCTGATGAAATGAGGTATTTTACAACTGCCATTAAAACGTTGTTACTTATGACTTATACAAAGTAATCTCACTTATAGGATACGTGCGAAATATACATACAGATATATATATATATATTTAATATATGTAGGCTCCAGAGTGTTGAAAAATTTAGTGGAAATATTTCAATCACAAGTAAAGTCATCATAGCCGTACATTGTGGCGTAATTTTTTTTTGCAAAATTCAGCTTATTGGCATTTTTAATTCTTATTCCGATAAACAACTTTCGCCATAAGAAAGTCCATTTTCAACCAATTGTGATGAAGATTGGTAGCAGAGTAAATCATTCAGTGCTGTATGCGCACATGCTGCAAAAATTCGAAAAAAGTGCAAAATAACTGGGAAACTAACGTTCAAATTCAAAATATGCTTCACATATAAGTAGTCTCACTCATGAAAAACAAGATTGCTACGATGAAAGCCTATTTCAAAACCATTCAGATGATGCAATGCATGACAAAAAATAATCAGATTAAGTGCATTTGCCAGGAGAAAAAGTGATATAAGTTCACCAGTATTGACGCACACCCGCATGTTGCCCTGTCACTGCACCAGATAGGCATGGCTAGACGAACGTCAGTGCTGCGGTTAGTGGTTTTACTACGTCTGAGGAAGATTTTTGGCTAAAACACAAGTTGTACTATTATTAATAATGGTGAAATTTACATACATTCTGTTTGGGTAATTTTTTACTTCAGAGACCCTTTTGTTTTCTTTTTTTTTGTTTTGTCCGTTAGTTATGAAACTCGCGCAGTATACGTAAAATTGAATTTTAAGCACATTTTATTCAGGATAATTTTTTCGATTTTCACAATAGTTTTTAAAAAATGTTGTTATGATACCTTCTTGTTTTTTTTTTAACAATAACAAGCCTACGTGGCGTTCAGGGCTGGCCCGGCGCTGCCACTCTTGGCAGTTGATCGATGATCAGTATAGAGCCGTTAGGTGAGATAAGGTTAGGCAAGGTTAGGTAAGGCTTAGTTTGTTTAGGTTAGATTAGATTAACAACTATTTTACTTTTCAAGATCGTTTAGTGTGCCGACAAACATTGCGCTATACGTCCAAAGGGTATCATATCAACATTTCTTTAAAAACTCGGGCAAAAATCGAAAAATTTTCATGAACATAATGTTCTTTAAATTCAATTTTACGTATCCTGTGCGAGTTTCATTAGCAAAGGACCAAAAATCACGAAAATAAAACGTTGACTCTAAAGTAAAAGATTGCCCTCACATAATGTATGCAAGTTTCACACTGCTGAATAACTCTAAATAGTACAACTTAAGTTTTATCCAAAAATATTCCTCAGACGTAGTAAAACCACTTACCGCAGTACCGACGCCTACCGACGTCTAGATATTCTTATTTGGTGCAGTGACAGATCAATATACGGGTGCGCGTCAATATTGGTTAACTTATACCAATTTTCCTTCTGGCAAATGCAGTTAATCTAATTATTTTTTGTCATACATTACATCATCTGAAAGGTGTTGAAATAGGCTTTCATCGCAGCTTTCTCGTTTTTCACGGGTGTGACCATTAATTTGTGTAGCCTATTTTGAATTTGAACGTCATTTTCCCAGTTATTTTGAACATTTTTTCAAATTTTGACACCATGTGTGCATAGAGCATTAGAAGGTTTACTTTACTACCAAATTTTCGTAAAAATCGTTTGAAAATTGATTTTTTTACAGCGAAAATAGTTTCTCGGAATAAAATTAAAAACGCCGTAACTTTTTCAAAAAGCTGAATGTTGTTAAAAAATTACACCACACGGTACAGATATGATGACTTTACTTGTAGTTACAATATTTGCACTGAATTTTCCAATACCCTGTATATATACCTATAGGTATATCAGCAAATATAACTACCTTGATAGAATTATATATATAATTTACAGTTATCACCAAAATCTACCCGTTTATAACCACCAAAATATTCCCACAGTTAAGAGTCTGATAAAACTCATGTACACCGGTAAAATATTTTTTGCCGTTAATGAACTCACGATATTCAATAATATCAGTTAAATTTATGCCATTCATAGACATCCAAGCCTTGCACACGTCACCAAAGTATTCTAGCAGTCAGCACGTCCGGGAGCTGATACACACCGCCAAGACTCGCCTATTGTTATGAATTTGATCAGGCTTTAGCAGGTCGCAAGCAGCCGCAGGAACTGCCCATGTAAACAAAGCTATCTGTCTATGCCTCGGTTAACTTTCTGGTATACTGGTGACGGTAAACTGTGTAACGGAGACTGAGCTGCTTACCTTTGGCTGCTGTTGTCTTAGGCTATCGTATAAATCATTCCTGACGTACGTGGAGGCTGACCGAGTTTTGAATGCCCTCCTGGTGAGAGCAGTAATGGCTTGTTGCTGGCGTCAGGACCTTAGAGATGCAGGTTCCGGTAGCACTGGCGTCAAACTCGCCACGCTGTGTACGTTCATCGTTGTGCGTGCGTTCAAATACGCTTTCTTGCCGCGTCAAAACCACCAGTAGCACTACAATAACCACTACCTAACCAAACCTAGCCTAACCTAGCCTAACCTAACCTTACCTAGCCTAACCTTACCTAACTTCACCTACTTAGCCTAACTTATGCTAATCTGCGATGCAGTGAGCAGCACAGCACATGAACTTGAACGCCGCCCGCACGCACACCGTTGCCCGTACACAGAACAGTCGCAAACGTAAGTAGATAGCGCGGGGCGAGTGTGACTCCTCTGCGTCCTGGTATTGTATGCAAGTTGCACGAAGCATTTGTTACATCAGGTTAGGTTAAATTAGGCTAGGATAGGCTCAATCCAGCAAGAAAATGTGGCTAGCCGAAGTTTTAGGCCCATATATTAGTCCTGTATACCTACGGTTCATGGGTAGCTATATGGAAAGTTTTAAGCATTGCGGTATAAGAAGCTCTGATGCATGGTCAAACCTGCGATTTTATTGAAGTATCAACAGTTTATAAGTACTCAGGACTGCCACATTTTCAGATTCTAGAAAAATGTTGAAAATAAAGTTGAAAAATAAATCATCCTATTTCTCACATCCCTTTTAGTTTTTATAATACTCAACTCTTTTCATACTTCCCTCGTGTGTACTACATATAGTGGATCCATATAGAAATCCGATAGTGGGAATTATATAGTAATTACTGGTTTTTCAAAAAAAACTAAAACGCCCAGTTATCTGAAGGAACTGGCTTCGAAAATTTACAATATCATTATTGTCGGATGCAGAAAGTTTGTTACGCCCCCGTACTGTTGTATGCGCAAACTATGTATTCGTCACGTATTTAAAAAAAAAAACTGCTCAACTTTATTGCCCGTATGAGGAATACTAACTGAACTTCTTTCTACCTCATCTTGCATCGTAGTGCTAGTCTTTCATAACTTACGAAGGACTAGAATAATAATTGGTCTCTTCGAAGCTTTTTTAAAAAATTCAAAAGAAAAAACATTTTATCGACGCTCCTCATCAAGGACCTCAAATTATGATCTCAAAATCTTTTGGAGCAGTATACTCGGGTCCGTTTATCGCTGACGGATCCTTAGAACTTCTCAAAAAGGCCGTTTTTTTCAGAGTCCGGTCGTAACTTCTTTTGTAACGGCGGCGGATGCGTACGATGAACACTATGCACGTATGGATGAGGACGCTAAAGACATTCTCAGTTGGCACGGCGAGGTCTTGTTAAGCCAAACTCGATACGCTTGACATGTGAGGAATTTCAGAATGGAGTGTTGGTTTCGCCGCGTTTCGACGTGTTGCAGGTGTTATAAAAGCATCACAATGGCCGAAGACTCTACTTTATTGTGAATAATTAAGTTTTGAGGTCTTAAAGGTGTGTTTACAAAAAAGATTTATTAGAATGTTAGCGGTCCCATTAGCTGACTTAGCAAGTATCACGAGTAAAGTTTCTTATATTTCTTCCTATTCGCCGTGAAATAGAAACTCTGCGCTGCTGGAACGCACTCAACAAAGTAATCGGACGAGGAAACTTCTTTATTTGGCTCTCGTGTGCATCCGTCTTTAAAAAATTACGCTTCTCTACCGCAAGATATATTGGTGAATGTATGATAAACTATAATAGTAGCTATAAACTTTTTGTTAAGAAGAATATTACGTTGCAGAAATGGGTTAGCAGGTATGCCTACCATTATTTGTTAAATAATATCGTAATATTAACTGTGGGGCTTTTACAGGTTTACGAGGATGCCATGCACACAGGACGATTTGAACTAGTCAGCCTATGCCTGCAGGCATCATTAACAGCAGCAGTATGGCAAGAAGAAATATATAGAAAAACAGCAAGTTCAAAATTATAGCACCTCTAGGGGAATAGGTGTGACTGCAGACAATAGAAGACACTGACGCACACTTTTAAGATCACCTCAAATTAACTCCTCGAAACCGTTAAATGTGACGTCATCATTATCTCTTGGTGCGCCTTGAGATATCTATATACCAGTGGTATCATGGCTCCGAACATATTATTTAAGGCGAACTACCGATTATGACGTCATCGGTATCACTAATTCTCTCTCAAAAATACTAAAGAACTTCCCGTTTGTGTTCTGTTGTCCGTGTGTAAGAAAAGGACATAACCACTAAGACCATAAACAATGTAGTTTTAGTTACGGTCGAAACACAGGAGACGCCATCGCCATCGAATTTTTCCTCGGAGGCACTTGACGCCTTTGAAAGACCCCGTAGCATCGATACATCGCAGGCATCAAAGCAAAACCCTGTTTGTGCTGCATTTTTTTGGCCAGAGATCGAGCTTTTGTCGAATCTCCCTTGCTCTGGTATCTTCTTCAATTCTTCAAAACCTATGCGCAATATGCGCATAGGTTGAGTGAAAAAAAAAACAGCATCGTTTCCGATGATAATAATACCTTGCTCTCAGTTTTTTTACAGCTACAAATGGAAGAAAACTTCTGAGTTTTAGCCAAAACTTGCAAAGTTTTACGTGCTATTTTGCTACTAATATGAACTATTTTGTTAGAAGTAAAAACTATTTTGCTAGGATACCTGCAATACCGACTTTTTTAAGTGCTGTTTTGATTAGCTTTTTAGCAGTATTTTCCCCACATTTTAGGATTAGAAATCTGGGCTCTAGTAATAATACATTGAATACGTAAATACACGCCTAATACCTAATAATACCCCTAACTCCTGATAATACCCTAAATATGTAATAATACACTGAATACCTATTAATACACCTGGTACATAATTGTACACCTACTACTCAGCACTCTGATACTCTGTGGTATCAGAGTGTGAGAGACGCTCTGACCTTCATTATTTCCTGGCGTGTTACATTCACAACCCCAGGGTTACCTGGCTTACTTACACCTGTGTTGCCCGCCGCTCAAACTCGCCTCTCAATCGGTAACCGCTCTGTGCTAAGTAACTGCATTTATTTCCTTCCGGGTTACTGCAAGAAAAGTTTTTCGGGTAACTGTGGCAAAATAAAATGGTGTTTTTTTTTATGTGGTAAACCAAAAAGGGTTGCTTTACGAGTAACGGTAGCCGAAAGAGGGTTGTTTTGCGGATGCAATAGCCTATATAGGGTAGTTTTTAGAGACGGTAGCAGGGTTGTGGGCCCGACATGCTTCTGCTGATATACTTTTAAAACAATACTGTACTAAAATATTAACTGATTATGAACGATTCCGTAAAGGAATTTTGGGTACCCGCAAAAGATAAAATCGTTACACAGCCTCTGTAGCAGCCAAAAATTCTGTCAGGGTAGCGTGGAAGGCTGCGGTACCAGTTTGATGATCGGGGGATTTTGTAAAATTTATCTCGCATAAGCGTCACCCTTTGACTTTTTGGAGAGCCTCGAGTCATCCATTTCTACTCTTTGGGGGGCATATAGGGTGGGCCGTAGGTTAGGTTATGGGGAACAACGTCACCTAGGGGACATTTTGCCAGAGTTAGGCTTCAGGACGTCTTTCCTACGTTTTTACTTTTTGTTTCCTTTCGCTTTTATACTCCTACTGATGTTACTTCCCTATGTTCTATTTCTTTTCTCTCGACTTGCTGTTCCCGTCCGCATTGTGGGCACATCTTCATCCATAGGATCCATGTTTCTATCGACTTACTTTATGTTCCCTCTTTCTTCCGCTGTGGAATCGCCTTTCGAGTAGAAACGAAGGCTTATGCTACTCAATATAACTAACTCTAGCTCACCTACCTCTATCAAATGAACTATTTTGAGTACTTTTATACTCATCTCAACTTTAGTCTAACGTGTACAGTTTGCTACTTTGTGTGGAATTTCTGACGTTCATCACAAAACGATTACTGTCAATATAACCAAAACACCATCCTGTTGAGTAAAAGTGAGTTTCCGGCCGTACGAAGCGTCACCTACTTGTTGTTAAAGTTGAAAATCGATCCAAGTTTGTGAACGAAACGCTCTGAGTTACTGTTCCGTACAACTTCCTTCTACTCCGATAAGAGTTTAAAATAAATAAAATTGCAAGAATCGAACACGTCTATAGTCTCTTATTAAAAAATGCATCCAATAGGTAAATACATCATCTTGTTCATAAGTCAAAAGCTCACTATTACTTCATGTCTATAACTGTTGTACTGAATAGTTTAATTCGGGCGGGAAAGTGCTGATAATAAGATCAGCAATGAATTCATTAAAAACAGATATGTCTTGGGAAGGAGGCCTATAAACACAACATATATTAAGAACTTTGTTAGAAATTTTCACTGTAAAAGAA
>LQNS02278163.1:5092367-5112031 GCA_001587735.2 Parhyale hawaiensis
ATCCCGCACAACAAAAGTTCAAAAAGTACAATATGAGTTTACATTTAACGTTGTCTGAACGAGACGCACCAAACAATTGTGCAAGATTTAGGTCCGAGCACTTTAAGGACCATCTGAAAAGCGTCTCGTGATCACGTCTCCTGCCAGTTAAGAGTTGGTAAAGGGGTTCTTTGTAAATTCCAATTATTCATGCAATTTGATAATAGAGAATTTGCTCGGCCTATCATTACAAAGACGAGCATTGTCTGATTTGTTAATGTTGAGTAATAATTATTGCCGCTGTAATACTAGTTTTTACCTTAATGATTTGCAGTTTGCTGTGATAAACGTATCAACGATGTATTATTTCTTAAATTTAACAATGAAGCGCATATATGTAAGTCCCCAAAGTCAGCATTTCAGTCCACAAACATCCAAATTCAGCATCTTCTAAATCGACATTTTAAAGTTTAAGAAGGGCCAGCAATTTTTGGACGGAAACGCTTGAAGTCCAAAGGAAGCAGAAGGGATTGGTCACCGAAGACTGTTTTTAAGCCGTTCAGGAAATTACGCCACGTAATTGGATTGGAGGGGAGGCTTGGCTAATTCGAAAATACGTTCGCTGATCGAATGCCGTCGTAATTGACTGTGGCTTTGGTCTTTGAGCGATCATTTCAATCTTTGTAATAATCTTTTTGATGCTGTTGGGAATTACGTAGGCCATTCTTGCTCATGTGGTAGCGTTTTTAGTAATCGAATGGCTAATTTGAGAAGTGTTGTAACCCCTTGAAACGTTTTCCTTACACTAAATTTACCGCCGATTGGTAACTTTGTTTCCGGTCACAAGTAACGCCATTAGTATTTAGGATTTTAAAACATTGGTATTGTAGCGAGAAAAAAATTCAAATTTCTACTTTAACACTCGAAAAATCACAGTTTTGAACAGCTATGACATTTTTATGCGACAGAAGAAGACGACATTGCCGAGATGCTGGGTTGGTTGACATGAGAATTATTGTTGGCTCAATTTGTAAAATTTTCTCGAATTCTTCTAGTCTGGCGACGAGCATCTCTGCAAGGCAATGACAATTGCGTAATAAAACTCATATTTGCGTCTAAGGTACGCAAGATATTCATAACCGACAGCGGAGAGGCCATTTTCTGGAAATGGAGCCATTATTCTACGGCCTCTGCATGAAAATGGGAAGCCGACGAAGTGGAAGGGACGCGCGACAGAGAAATAGAATTGTTCCAGCTTATAAAAGTGGCTTTTTGGGTAGGATTCCTGAGACAGAAAGACAGAACTACTACCAGCTTCGGAGACGTGTATGCTGTTATCACTATGGAATACAGCTTAGGTAGAGAACTGCGTTTAAGCGTGTTGCGTTTTTGGAAGCAATTGTGCGTTAGACACAAAGTTGCGGTAGCTTCAGCAAGATTTCTCGCGGGGATCTCTCATATGATAGAGAAAGTTTTGCTCCAAAGTTCAGATAATTCGATTTATGGAAGCATTCTCACGGCAGATATAAGATTGGTAAATGTTTCGGAATGTCAGAGTAGTATATTGAAGAGGAAACGTGCTACAGATTAAGAAACTTGCTTTAGATTTCAGAGTTGCTTTTTTAGAGCTGCTTTAGATTTCACAGTTGCTGTTCAAATGCAGCAAAAAAAGGACAACGACAGAATCATGGCGTTACCATCTTGGTAGTGCTTTGCTTGAATTATATGAAAATGGAAAAAAATTGCGGAGTATGCATGTACTGGCTTGACCCTAAGACCTGTTGATGGAAGTGCTTCAAAAATTTTTTGGTACGCGAAATTGATACACAAAACACGTCTACGTAGGTTTGAAGCTCCTGAACTCGCGCTGCTTGACTCTACCAGAATGTACTGAAATGTTGGCTGTGACTGCCGTAGACTTTACTGCTACACATAAAATGTACAACCGTTAGCTAAATGTAAAGAAATGCGACTCTGTCAGCACATATTTAATTGTTCAGAAAAACAATCGTATAGCTACGTTACACTGGGCTGCATTTTAATTTTTTTTTTTTATTTTCATGAGATGGTTTGTTAACTGATTCTTAATTAATTTTTGGTTGCTCATTCAAAAAAAAAAATGTCATTCATTTTGTGCAATGAGGTGAGGCATTTATAACACGAGAATTAAAAAAAAATTAAAAATTGGTATACCTTAGGTTAATATTTTTCATGCAAAATATTTTTGAAGAAATTTAACTATAATGCATTGGGTCAAAATATCAATTAAATATTTTACATAAGTAGACATGCAGAAAAGGCTGACGCAGATATTTTCTGCTCCGCTTAGCGGCTGGGGCGTCCCGTTTGAGCCGCCACCGGTAGCCATGCATGCATTTCTTTAACAGCTGCAACAGCACAAAGTTCTGACTAGATTGGATAAAATGGAAAATATTTCTGAAATGAACAGACAAAAATATCCCCTGGAAAGTCGACTAGTATCCTATAGAAGCTCAAAAAACTACATAGCGCAGCTCATAAATGGCTTTTATTTCAAAATTTTTATCAGAGGTCGGTGGTTTACCAATTGATTTATCATCATTTTTTACGCATTTAATTTAACAGCATCGCTCATTCTCTTCGGCCAGGTCCGGTTTCCGTAACGCACTCAATGTTTATTCCTGTATAGTTTCCAAAGTGGCGCTATCATTTCAGCGGTCATGGGCGATGTTTTTGCTCCAGCTAGTCACGGGTTATCTGTCTGATCGTCTTGCCGACTGTTAGCCAGATCGATCAAAAAGTTACGGGTGAATCTTTAAGAAATTTACTGGAACTGTTGGGAAAGTTAAGAGGCATTGCCGATCAAGTAGCGGTTATGACTCGTGTTACCATCTGTCTCGCATTCTTGTAATTATGCGTTGTTTTGAGGCGAATTACATCATCGGAGTGCAGTCATCATATTCATCTTTTCAGCTCTATAAACGCATTTTAATAGAACGAAAGTGCAGGAATTCACTTAATAACTTTATTTCATGCATGAACATATGTTTTTTTTCTCCAGATCATCAAGCGAATATCATGTATTTTATTTATGAACAAGGCTCATCACGCTTAGTTTGGTTTCAAACTGGAGGACCAGGAAACCTTCATTTACTCTCCATGTGTCTTGTGAAACATGTCTGGAGAACGTCTGTGATTGAAGTAGATAGTTTGCAAGCCGTTCTCGAGTAAATCAGTCTTATATTTGAAATCTTCAGTTTCAATCATCGAAGGATAGATTGAAATTAAGATATTTACTTCCGCCATGGAGGTTATATATATATTTTCGTCGGCTTTGTCTGTCACCTAGACACGGTAACTCAAAAAAGTTATGAACGGATTTGGATGAAATTTACAGGGATTGTTAGGTATGTTAAGTGAAACAGATGATTAACTTTTGGTGTAGATCCGTCTATCTGTTTGTGTGTTTGTCTGCTTCATTTTTCTCAATGCCATAACTTAAAAGTTTTGGACGGATTTTGGTTAAACTTACAAGAGTTATTTGGAATATTACAAAGAGGACATGACTATATTTTTGTTGTGATCTGTTTGTTCGTTCATCACTGTTTAAATTTTATGCTTCTTAGCACAATAACTGAAAAAATTATTAATGGATCTTAATGAAATTTATTTGAGTAGTTAGTAATGTTGAAACACATAAATGATTGAATTTTGGTGCAGATCGGTTGGTTCGTTTGTATGTTTGACTCATATGTGCCTTAATGTTTGTTAGCAGCATAACTCAATAAGTTATAAACGAATCTAAAAAAATTAATGAATCTGTTAACACTATTAAAGGGCACAAATGATTAGATTTTGGTGTTGATACAAAGCAAATCATGGTCTCAGAACCAATTTTATATTTTCGCAACCGTTGTCTTACTTGGTGAAGGTATGCCGCCCTCAAGGTGCTCTAGTTTGATATGTGCTCATGTTTGTTTCAAGAACTTTGCCTGACTAAGTAAAATGAGCATCATTTTCAAATTCAGTGCAAAATTGAATTAATATCAGGTATTATATGGTAAATCTCAAAAATACTGCAGACCAGTGTATTATCAGTACACAATGAACTATTAGTAGGAACATCCGCAGACTTTAACCTGTCACACATGAATGTTGATCAATGTTATCAACCGAACACTTGCTTACTTTGCTGTTCGAAGTAACACTCGCAATGAATATCTTATTTAATTTAACATGAAATGGTCAAATACTTACAATAAAAAAGAAAACAGACTCGATGGTTACATAATTAATATCGCCAGTACGATACGTTCATGAACGTATCGAACGGTTTTCTACGTCTATTTTGTCCTTTGTCTTCGCAGCCCCTCTTAGTCATAACTTGTGAACATATCGAGTGATTTTCTGTATTAATTTTGCGCTTCGATTGAGTCGTCTGTACCCTCTTACTCAGAACTTCTAAATGTATTGTTGAACGATTTTCTATGTCTATTTAGTCATTCATTTGAGTCTTCGCAGCCCCTCTTCGTCATAACTTGTGAACGTATCGAATAGTTTCCTGTGTCTCTGAAGGGCTTAGTTCGAGTTACCTTTATCCGCCTCAGCCAAGCGCCTCTATAACTTCTGCCGGCCAGAATGCAATTATGCCTTCTAACCTGCAGACGCTGGAGGGTCGACGGACTTTGATCTTCACTGAAGCGTCATGGTGCGACAAGCTTCAAGTTTTTACCCCTTTTCTTTGTCTTGCAGCCTTCATTAGCAAAGTGACGCCTCTGTTTGATGGATAAACAAGGAAATAAATACTTGCCCCCTTGTGTATAAACTTAGTTTCTGTACGCACTTCAAAATTGTTGATCAGTTGTTGTTGTAATATCAGACATACTACGCTCACCTGTCTGTTAACGAGCAATGCTAAATGAAGAGCTAAAAAACCTTGAGACATCTGAACTGCCATTAAGATGTAGCTACCACTTAATAAACTATGCACGGCTGACTTTGGGGCTTGCCATCCCACATAGCTGAACACAAATCCCAGAAATGAACCTCGTCATAGTTGTGCCTATAAATATTGCAGTTATTCTCCAGATCGATTTTTTTTTTGTCTGGGGCGACTTATTTGCAAAATAATATTCAATTCAATGTTCAATAGTATTCTAGTATAGCGTTTAAAGACTAGCTGCGAGCATCATATCAAATTTTTCTACGAATTTGAATCAATTTACGCGTTTAAATATGAACATCCACGAGTTGAGCAATTTCTCATCAGCGCGAAAACGATATTTGGCCTTTATTACCTAATCACTTCTCTGGGCATTTTTCTAGCATCAATCAGCATTGCATTTCTCTATTCTTGCTAGCATACCAATTCCTTAGCGTCAGGAATCGAGTATTTCCCTAGCGTCAGCCAAAAATACCCTTCTCACCCACGCAATACCTCACCATTTCTCCGATACCCTCATCTTCCATGTTTTCGGCACCCATCTAACAATTTATTACTTCACCTTAGACTCAACGCTTCTCCCACACTCATCACCTCACTGTTTCTTCATTACCCATCACCTCACCATTTTTCCAACACTAATCACTTCTCCGTTTCTCCAACACCTAGTACCTAATCAGTT
The DNA here is from genome assembly GCA_001587735.2 of Parhyale hawaiensis. Classification (NCBI taxonomy): domain Eukaryota; kingdom Metazoa; phylum Arthropoda; class Malacostraca; order Amphipoda; family Hyalidae; genus Parhyale; species Parhyale hawaiensis. The sequence goes on from LQNS02278163.1 coordinate 5,097,950, forward strand.
CCTAACACCCAACATTTGACCGTATCTCCCACTCCCATAACCTCACCACATTCCCAAACCCATAACCTCACCACATTCCCACTCCCATTACCTCACCACGTTCTCACTCCCATAACCTCATTACATTCCCACACCCATCAACAAACCATTTCTCCAGCACCTCACGAGTTCCTCTACACCAAAGCAGCAAGCCATTTCTATACCTTCAAACAAGACACCGGGACTCTAATTCCAATATAAAGTATTTCCCAAGCTTCAGTATGCAGAGATCGATCGGTCGGGACAAAGGAAACAGCACAATTCCAGGGCCCGGGGAATTTCTCGCGTTTTCCCGTTTGTTTATCTCAGTCCCGACAGGTATTTGTTCCATGGCGATTTGGTGCTGCTAGTGTGGAAAAATGGAGCAAACAGCAGCAATGTAGGGAATTCCTGTCTATATACAGCTGGCGTAGGTACCTGGCCGTCAAAAATGACGGCGCCTTTACTGCAACGGTAACCTGTGTGTTAGTATTGTTCTACACAAATTTTGTACAACTTTTTTTTTGTGCTCCACCTCTAGCTAAGGAAAAAAAAGCAAATCAAACTGCCCCAACCGAGTTAAGTCTTGATACTTATTCAGAGTAAGCATGAAAGAGCCTAACTTTAAAATTTCTGCTACTTGTCAATGATGTAAAGTATTAACAAACCTCAGGTTTGGAGCTACCAAAATTTTTATGAAGGTGTCCTCACAATAGAGAATGCCGTAACCACACGTCTAAATATAGAGGTGAGTACTTCAGGAAGGTGAATAAAATGAAATTGATATATTTGGGGAACAAAAGCTATCAACAGTTTTAACAACGTGAATCTTATTCACCGTGAATTCACAAGTAAACAAATCACTGAATTGAGTTGATGTCCCCAGCATTATTGCCTCCGCCAAGGAGGTTATGTTTTCGTTGTGTGTGTCTGTCTCTTTGTCTATCTGTCTGTCACCAAGATAACTCAAAAAATTCTGAAGCGATTTGGATGAAATTTACAGGGATTGTTTGGTATGTTAGGAGGAACAGATGATTAACTTTTGGTGAAGATATGTTCATCCGTTTGTTTGTTTGTCTGCCACATTTTTCTCAATGTTATAACTCAAAAAGTTATGAATGGATTTTGATGAATTAACATGAGTTGTTAGGTATATAACAAAGAGTAAATGACCAAACGTTGGTAATGATCCTTTTGTTCGTTCGTTCGTTCGTTCGTTTGTCACTGTTTTTAATTTTATGCTTGTTAGCACAATAACTCAAAAAATATTGGATGGATCTTTATGAAATTTATCGGAGTTGTCAGTAATGTTAAAAGACATTGATGATCAAATTTTGGTGCAGATCTGTTTGTTCGTTTGTATGTTTGACTCATGTTTGTCATTACGTTTGTTAACAGTATAACTCAGAAAGTTATGAACGGATCTTCAAGAAAATTGCACAAGCTATTATTACTATCAAAAGGCACAAATGATTAGATTTTGGAGTTTATACAAAGAAAATTATGGATTCAGAGTAAACTTGAATTTTTTGCTACCGTTGCCTCACTTCTCGGAGGTATGCTCTCTCAGAGTGCTCTAGTTTTATGATTTATATTTTACACGGACTCAGCTCCACCTGTTTTCTGGATACCCGCAAAAAAACTCAAAAGGTATACATTTTCTCAAATTGGGTAAAACTTAATACGCTTTACGAATGGATTTAAGCCAAAATCATTAACTTCAATAAAACTCATGTAATAGTTGAATGCCAGGCGTGTGCTTTATGTATGTGAAATATATATACCGAGGTTGCAACAATCTTGTAGAACTTTTGTTTGAGTCTATTGAGCGAGCAGCTGAGCATGAGTAAAATTTAGTGCTTATTAATGCAAGTATTTCGAATTCCATTCCCTTTTTCTCTTGGCCTGCGCAACAAAGAGGAAGCGCTTCCATGTTTTGATCATCCACAGCATTTTTACACGTGATCCAATTTACAATTTAAAACTGAAGCCCAAAGTGTAGGCGAGTTCAGACGCATTTTGTGTTGTTCGGTAGCGATGGGATTGGCTTTCTATGTCACACTCCATGCAGTTTGCTTAATCCAGTCATGAGCCCGGGGTGATCGTGGTGAAAAGTGTTACACTATTGGGACGAACCCAGCACAGACTAGGCAGGGTGGTCGGGAAAACTGTTGTATTCATTGAGGGAACATAGGAAGGTGTGTGAAACCCTGCGCTTTCTGAAACTTGCTTCTGGCAAAAAATTGATTTTTATTACCTAAGCAAAAGAGGTTAGGCTTTTGTCGAAGTTTGTCTGTCTGTTCGTTTGTATATTTGTCTTTCTGGTCATCAAGGTAACTTAAAAAGTCATGGCCGATTCTTTGTCAAATTTACAGGGATTGCAATGAATGTTAAGAGAAACAGATCATAAAACTTTGGTGAAGCTCCGTCCTATCGTTTGTTAAAGGCCTCTTTTGTCCTGGTAACATAAACATTACTTAAGCAGTTATAAACTTATCTTCCTGAAATTTCTTAGCAAATGTTGAGAATGTTACGCAAAGCAACTGACCAAATTGTTGTGCGGATGTGTGTTTCTATTTTTGGTTTTGTTATTGTGCGGCTGTGTGTTTCTATATTTGGTTTAGTGTTTGTTAGAACATAACTAATAAATTAGGGACGGATCTTCATAAAATTTTGAGGAATTGTTTGAAATTGTAGAATACACGGATGACCAAATTTGGTGATGATCGGTCTGTTCGTTTGTGTGTTTGACTATATTTTTATCCTAGTACCTGTTTGAAAATAACTTAAAACCTACAATAAAGGACTGATGTTAAAAAAATTACAGGATCTGTTAAAAATGCCATAAGGCACAAATGACCATATTTTGGCGATGGCTTAAAAAAAAATTCTGGTTTCAGGACCAATTTTTATTTTTCGTTGACACTGGTTTGCTTGGGGAAGGAGTACACTCTCAGAGTGTTTTCTAGCTTTTTATTGTAATAATAAATATCTGTGCTCGTTTACGTTTTTTTTTTATTTATTGACAGGAACTTCCAAATACAAGATGTATTAGTGATTTCTTATGCAAAACTGATTCAGTGACTACTGGAGCTACCTGTAGAATTTTCTCTGAAAGAAGCGAGTAACTGTTTGGAAACTTAATTTAATATTTAGGAATACGAGGGATACTGTTACTTGCAAATATAGGACTGGTGTGAGTTTGCAGTAAGATATTGATTGTATTATTGAGATGGCAACGATTGGTTAGTTCTATCGCGTGAAGGTAATCTCCCAAATTTTGTTTTGTCCTGAATTTCATGTATGAGCCTTGATTTCACTACTTGGGATGTAATTTCTCCTGTTAATCACGAATTGGTTGCTCTTGAGACAGACTCAAATTCGAGGCAAGCGATATATTGGCTCTTCATTACGCCTGAATCCCAAAACCTCTAGAAACACACCCTCATCGCTGGGGTTTAGGACACTTTTAAGCTAGTAGGGTGATCCTTAGTAGCCTATCTCTCTAAAAGTCTTGCAATCGATAACGTCATAGTTACAAATTCATCATGGCAATACACGTACGGTAGCAGTATTGTGCTCTGGATTATTAATTGAGGAGAGCTTATAAGCTGAAAAAGTTGAACTAGCAATAAGGTATAAGCAAGGCGATATTTTTTAGTGCTACACCAAGGCCGTCTTTGCAGGATTAATTTATGGGACACATTCAACAAGCGCAACGGCCCTTGTAAGACTTACTTTCTTTTCTTCGCTGACTTTTATGGAGTAGCCGTGCATTTCATATTAGATTGGGTATTGTAAAGTGATGTTTTCTGAGTGAAAGATTGAAAAATAGTTCGTCATATTGTGAAAATTGCGTGTGGTGTATGTTGAAAATTTACAAATTTACGTTGTGTCAAAATAGAGAAATAATTCCTCCTAATGTGGAAATACCAAGAGGTATACTAAAAATTCATTGTGACATCGTGGTGAAGTACCATGTCTTAACGAGAAGTTGCGAGCGGTATGCTGAAAAAAAAGTGTGGCGAAGCAGAATGGTGAAATATCACGGAAAAATGTAAAAGTTTAAAGTTTCAGCACATCACTGAAAAATACAATCATGACGTTGCCGTATTTCGTTGTGAATTCCATACTTTAGGTCCTTTGAATGTCTACCAAGATAGTGAAGTACAAAATGATATCCAAGGCACTGCAATCATTATTTTTTTGTGTTGCAAATAGTTATAGGGCGTGTTATCGTAGAAAGTTTCTTCTTCCATTCGTGAGGTGAGCAAAAGCGTTTGATTTTTTTCTTATTTTTTTTATTTTCTGCTGCTCGACTTATCTGCTGTTCTTGCTCAAAAGACTTAAGAAATTGGTAAGGAAGGGAGATCAAAGTGGATGTTTGCGCTGGACTTCCTCTGGTAATTTATTCCTGATTCCAGAAGGCTCTGTGGGATTGGAATAGAGTTTTCTGTGGGAATTTGCGGTAAAAATTATTCTTCTAAACACTAGCACGGATTTTTTACGGTAGCAAAGCTTTAAAACAACTGGATTATATCCTTGAAACGTTGAATATCGAAGCAATTTTGCAACTATCATGTTTACCTGCAGTAATTCATCTACTCAAATATTAAATGACATTGAAGATTCCAAAATATTCTGCTATGTTTCTCCGATGAAAATCATGACGCAACTTGCCTCGACTCGTCGTATTGATGAATGTTATGGTTTGCTCGCCTTATATCATAATGACAGAAATTGAATAGAAGTGCGTGGTATATCATATACGTGCCAAGAGAAACTGCCCCGGGCAAACGTTATTGAAACATTTCTCAATTTACGATCAAATTTAAAATACGGGAAGAGTTCACTGCATTATAATCATACTTACCTTCTGATTTTTTTTTTATTATTTCCATACTTTACAATGGAAGAAAAATATAATGAATGTTTTTGTCAATATATTAACAAATTTGAAACACGGGTAGAGCCTACCATATTATAACAATACTTACCATCATATTCAAGTTGGAGTATATCGATGCTTTACCATAGAAGGAAAGTGTTACTACTATTGCCAATCAGTATAGGCGTTATTTTACCTCTATCTGAGCTGCACTTGCATGTAGTTTATTGCTATTACGTAAAAGGTAAGACTACGTTCTTAATGCTGCCTTTTCTAAAGGAATATCACTATAATGGTATGTACTCGTATTTTAAATAGGCCTATGCAATACACCATATAGTAAGAGCAATAGCGGGTCGTGGCTCTGTGTAAAGGTGCATGGGGCTATTCGCCATTCGTTTACAAGCGATTGTGAGAATTTTTTTTTTGTGTTGAATTCAAGTGCTGAATTCTTGAAAATGTAATTTGTTCTTATATTTTCTTTTTTTGTATTCCATTCAATACGTTGGTGGGGCCCGGCTCCCCTCGCCCCAATGAACGATACGCCACTTCGATTAGAAAGGTTAGCGTGACACTTGAATCAATTTTCATATCTATTGGCAATTTATATTAAATTTCATGTTCCGTCAGTAGGACTCCATAAATTATCTATTGGGCCTCATTTTGGCTCTCTTCCATCCGTGTCTAATTTGCTTTCTTGTTCTTTCTGTGTTGTTGTTATTCCTCTTCTTTCCCGACTTGTTATTTCAATGCGTGGTATCTCGTTTTGTTTGATTTCAGGGCCGTTTTTTTTTTTCTTTAGATCACAACTAATTAGGCAGGTAGGAAGGCTACTGACAGTAAAACGTTATAACTATGCCAGCTCTGCATCTCATCCCAATAATTATATAGGGGCTGCATTGTTCACGAATTCAGTCTATTGACCCTATCTGGGGATTATGAGGTCCTCCGCCACCAGGCTTGTCTTCATAATTTCTAAAGACGGCCGGTCTCTCAGAGATCAACTATTTTTCAGGACCCAGTCTAGTTTCTCGGCCTCAGCAGTCTCTTCATCGCAACACTTTTGGAGCACAATGCCAGACGAAGCCAATTCTTGTCTGCACCAGAATTTTTTCTGACAAGCTTTGTGTGTGTTTTTTCTGCGTTGAGCAGCCATAGCAAACGCAGCTTTTTATGGAATAATTTAACACGGTAAAAAATAGCTTCATTGTTCAAAATTTACATTTCATATTGTCTGTACCGTGAAGTGGTGAGTGGACTATGCGGCTCCGTGTCTGAAGTTTTACATGGCGAGCTCTGTAATTCTGGAATCTGGATCAAACATTCAGCATATGGCCTGAAAGTCAGCAACTTAAGTAGCAGATACTTTATAAACTTGATGTATAATTCTGTTCCTTGCCTGAAGCTTACAATGGCGATTTACTGTAATTCAGAAATCTAGATGAATCCTTCAAAGTCGTGCCTGAAATTTATACTGGAATATCGTTGTAACTCTGACGTGCAGATGATGCACATTCATCCTAATGGCTGAAATTCATCGTGGAAAGTACTTGTTACTCTGATAATTGTTTAAATTAAGAACCATTCTGCCTTAAACTCAATATTTTTCCCTTGCCATATCGGTGTTACTTTCAGAAATCGGCTGAAACTCTCATTTTTATGTCGAAAATAATATAGCCTATTGTGCGCACCACTACACAAATAATTTCTATTGCGCAATGTTTTTATGGTTTGCGGAACCTTAGCAAGCTGTGGAAGCTTTATGGAAGGGATCTTAATATTATATCAGCTAGTTAGCGCGACCATCAAAGTAAAAACGGTGAATAATTCATGATGATAGCTATCTAATGTTCATGCTTTTGTTGCTTATCTGCTTATCCTATTGTAGTTGTATATTTAAACTTGGAAAAAAAGTGAGTGCGCATAGTTCCACTTCGGTAACATAGTGCCACTTGTTCCAGAATATAAGCCTAAAAAGAGCAAGCACCAATATTTCCACTTTAGTAAAAGGGTATAAATTTACCTGCTCCTTAGATTCAAAGTAAGTGAGCGCCATGAAGCTGCTGAAGCAGTATCGTCTTTTCGCTTTTCCGTTTTTTATTGCCCTAAAATAAAACGTACAATCGACGTAACTCAGTTCTTGCATTTCTCTCAGGGCAATGAACGCACTCGAATTTGCGCGAGGATATCAAACTTTGCTTAATTTCCGTGGAAGGAACTCACAACAAAACGAATTCCACAAATGTTTATCTCAAGAATTTGCGCTTTGCAGAAACAGCGCCCGAGTTGTGTGCCACGTCTTCAGCCCAACTTTGATTTGTTTACATTAGATTCGGTGTTTTATGAGCAAGTTTCGCCAGCTACTTCGGCCCGAAGATGTAAACAAGGCTGCTTCTCAAAAACTATTCAAATAAAAGCAGTAGCATCAGATTGCTATTTACCCGAGCAGGATTAAAACGATGAGAAGAGAAGTACATCCCTGGTCTATCAAATTGCAGGTGTAAAGAATGCTGCTACTGCTCGATACCTATTGAAACAAAACCGGCAGTTTCTGATTATAATATATTAGATCAACATTGAAGACAATGGGTAATGGGGCTTGAAAAATATCTTCCCAGTATTTCAAATGTACACTGCGCTGGAAGTAATCACCTGAAGGTACAGGTCGGGCGATGCTGAGGGCAAACTTCTTGGTTGTATGCCACGACAACTGAAGCATAAAGACTGGATCTCTAATATAGTTGAAATACTCACGCAAACTCACAGCTCGCAGCACAGCACGACGTCACGGGATGACGCTCTGACTCTCAGTGAGCCCGTAGCAAATTCTGTCTTACCAGAGCACACTCAAGATCGTCTCCAACAGAGCCTCGCTATCACCATCGCCATAAATAGATGGCTAGATATAATCTATCTCTCTAACGTGTTGTAGTATTTAATTATAGACCAATTATAATTTCAGCTTGGCGTTCAGACTATTCGAAAAGCAAGTTTTTCGATTGCTGCGTAAAATATCGAAGTAAAAGAATATGACAGAGCAGGAAGTTATCTATATGTAATTCAACTATATATATAAGCTGCAACTCATCTTTAATGCCATGTAATCTATTAATGACTCTCATAAGTATTTAAGAAGTATGTTATTGCATATAGGTACACATATTCTTTTTTCCAGCTATCTATAAATAACAAAAATTTACTAGTTATTTTGCACAAACGATTGGATAGGACTTCTCTCCCTCTGAAAACCCCCTACTCCAACTCAACCACCACCCCCCCCTCCCTCTCAAAACCCCACCCCACTGCTCTTGATAAAGTATTCATAATAAACCAATGCTGTATTTCATGCTCAACTTGCCCAAGCCAAACTAAAAATAAAAGCACCGAGAATGAATACAGAAACTGCTTCATTTAAATTAGTATTCGCGAGAAACGCAAAGCTTCTGAAAATTTTTTTTTTGGAAAATAGTTTTTTTTTTATCTCAAGCTGCTCTTGCAATCTCTTATTTTGTGGCTGCCTGCTCGTGTCTGTAGTTTTTCGTCAATCGCTCTGATTTTTTACATATGTTTTTAGATGCACAATAACCGGCCTAGCTTTCAATACATTCTGAATGGTCTGCTATAAAAATTAATTCCAGGTTCATTCGTGATTCATCAATTCTAGGAATGTTTCCTTCGTAAAACCTGGGTTTCCGTTGGAATCTGTTCTTCCAAAAGAGGTTTTCTGTGTTTCTTGTATTTTTAGATATATTAATAAGAGTAAAGTATCCATTCGTTATAAGTAATCTTAAAATAAGAATTAAGTAGGTATCTATTTGTTGTAAATCATCCGTTTGGTGGCAATTGCTTAAATTCATTTAGGAAAAAAATAACTGTTTTACTATTTTTTAGCCCTATGCATTTTTTCTTTCGCTTTCTATTAAAAAAAAAAGAATAGACCGCAACACACTATAGGGCAGAGTCGGCCTATAGTCACCTCATAGTTTTGCGAGCGACTCAATTTCTTTTTTTCTGAAATTTTATGACTTCCGTTGTGAACTCGCTATTCGACCTAAAAGTCGAATTTCTCTCACCCTCATTTTCTTTTTTTGCAAAGAAAATAAAAACCAAGAGCGACGACCCTTCCAGCCGCACATTCTAATACAAAGAGTCTGTAGCCATGAGTCTCTTTGCTATTGAAAACCAGCTTCCTTCTGTCCCGTCGTCACTCTCTCCTTCTCTTTAAAGAAAAAGCACAAAAGATCGTCATAAGTTCTGAAAGCATCGACCAGTCTGGAGATATGTTGGACGCCGGACCTCATGGCGGTCATTTATAATTCAGAGAGTTTCAGCAACGAACGCAACAGTCGTGAACACGCGCCGGGATTATGCTCATTAGTTATGCGTGCCGAGGTTGCTGGAAAGTGTATTGTATCATGAGAACGTCGATGCATGGTAATGTACTCTGTTTCACAATTTTTGATGCAATATGTATTGTGATAAAAGATGGGATGCTGTTCTCGCTTTTTCCTATTATGGTGGCTTGCTTGGTCAAAAAAGGCGTTAAATGGTAGAGGAAACATCTATATCTTTTTACATACATATGCATAGGTGCTGCAAAACGAGCAGTGAGTGTGTTGGAGAAGGGTTCTTTTTATATTTTTGATCGAGTGTGTTTTCCAAAACAGACGGAAAATGCTGGAGGAAAAGCTATTTTTAGCCACAATTTCCCCTGGAGCATATTGTCCCACACAAGAAGAGAGCTCGAGTTCAGACGCCAAAACAATATGTCTTTATTCGACTATGGAGTAAAACAACATTATTATATCCATCTATTAATTTTGAACGAAGTACATGCAAGGCTGCTTGCAATAAATGTCCTCTGCATGGTCCCCGCCCATTATTTACTGGTAAGAAATGCTCTTTGAGCAACCAAGTGAACCGTTCTTGAAAGCTTCGTTAAAGATGAATGGAGGCTGTCGGAGCCCTACTGGCGCAATACTCCGACGGCTACTTTTTTTTCTTTAATCGTCTGATATTATATTGAAGAGAACATGACTGACTATCGACGACACTGACATAACTCCGATTCTCTTTGTGAATGCACAGTTTCAATAACATTAAAAGTGAGTTGCTCTATGAGGAGGCACTAAAAAGCTTCCTTTCTCTGGGTAAATGAATATGCAAAAGGATCGTTTATGCTTTACGGCTGTCAAACAAGAAAGATGTATTGTTGCTTTGCATGTATCGGGCTAAAATCCTTAGCCTACTTCTTTACAAAGCTCAATTCTTAATGTTTGAGTGCTACATATCGGCTCCATCTTATGCAATACTCTTTATGAATAAGAATGAGTCCTGTAACAGGAATGAGTTTAATTATTGGATATAACCTGGAAGAAATAGAATTTATGCCTGATATATTGACCTACACTGAGTCCTGTAACAGGAATGAGTATGATTATTGGATATAACCTGAAAGAAATAGAATTTATGCCTGATATATTGACCTACACTTCGCTGTGCTTATATTTACGTAATAAATAAAAGGAGACACCGTTCCGAATAATACACATTACACACGAGCATAATACGTGTACTATATACATATGTTCAGTGTCCCACAAAAAGTACCCATGGTTAACGCGACAAACATTAACCATGCGCTAATTAATACAGGTGCGTTTCAGCAGGGAGAAATGCGTGTTGTCGTAGTGTTACCTTGGGTCCCTCGATGCTTGTTACAATACCCCACACATTCGATAGATAGCTGGCAGTAGATAGACCAATAGGTCAATTTCCATGCAGAGAGAAGTTATAACCATTATGTCACAAAAATTCGATGTCTAAGAGAAAGACTTCTACCAAATAAAGGTGTGATTATGCAGGTAGGTATGATTAATTACAGCTGGTCCGCAGAAGTTCTGGGCCATTAAGTTAGATGGAATATGAAAGACGATGTAACAAACTGCCTCTAACCAAGTTAGGCGTCAAAACGGCCTCTAAGCAGGATAGGTGGCAGGAATTGAGGTTTTCTGGAGGTGGAGTTCGAAGTTGTGGAGGGTGCTCCTCCTACTTTTGTCTATAGACGATAGTCTGTGCTCGCTCAGAGCTAGTATCGAGAAGTTGATTAGCTGTACGTGCTGCTCATAGCGCCCCTTCTCATTTTTACCAATACTGAACCCCTTGTCTCTCTGTACTATTGATAATGGGGCTCCGTACGCTGTCTGCGCAAGAGCCGTGCCCTTGCCCTCCGAGACCAAGGAGTTTTGTGATGCGCGTTGCAGCATGTATTAAGGTAATGCGTTGGGTAATTTATAAGCTCAAAAAAGCTCGAGGCTCGCCGTAAACGGATACTCTTCACTTAAGAAACCTGCCGTTGATGCTTCGAGAAGGACTTCAGATGCAATCAGAGCTGGATCTGGTAACACTTTTCGCTCGCAGATCCTGTCTGTCCGCTCAGAAGTCTTTTTCGGCGCACCACAACCAGGTGTCCCTGGTAGAACAATACCTGGTGGTATTGAGACTCGAGCGTTCTTCACCTAGTAAATGACCTGAAGCGTGATTTTCGTATCCGCGGTATAGGCTTTCCTTGCTCAAGGAGGGCAAGGGCACGGCTCATCTCTTTGTTTGAAAGCTTACAGCGCTCTGTTATCATTAGCTGAAATTGAGAAACAAGAATTTAAAAGTGGTGAAATAGAAAGCAGGACAGCGGGCATAGTCAACTTCTCGCACAAGCTCTCAGTGCGCAGTATAGCATTGTTTGTGATTCTGTAACTTTCTGCATGGGACCTACGATAGCACTCTACAACACACATTCCTCTCAATTTTTATAAACTTGAGACTCAATTGAAACGTATGTATACTTACGCATGGCTGCTTCTTTGCATCGTCTACAGTTTTTTGTAGCCGCTGTAAATAGATATATGCATAAAATAGGGTCGGAAGCCCATACATAGGTATGTAAAGCGCTTCATTTAGGTTTGCCAGGTTCTTGGCATCAGGGATGTAGAGGTGTTCCAATTATTCATTGCGTTTGCGCTGAGCGCAGCCGCTTATCTGCTGCCATTGATAAAATATTGCTCAGTTTTCAGTAGCTGATATTGAAATCCGAATGGAAGGGCTGCTGCGTGTTCCGAACGATTGACTTCTCTGGGACTGAAAATAAAGGAAGTTTACTTCAGAGGAGCGACAGCTGAAAATAAATAATTAAGATGATAACTGAAGTCTAACAAAGTGCTATTACGGTTTAAATCATCTGGTGAAGACAACTGAATTTTACTTGAGTACACTCACAGTCGTGTGGATAGCTAAACTAACTGAAGTTTAAATTAGAACTAGAGCACTCTAAGAGCGCATACCGCCGTCAAACAATGAAAATTTAATGTTAATGAAAGAATGAAATTATTTCTGGAACTAGGATTCTGCTTCTATCATAACCAAAATTTAATCATTTGTGTCTCTTGATATTAATAACAATTTCAGTAATTTCTTCAAGATCGTTAGCATCTTTTTGAGTTATATTCTTTCAAACATCTAGATAAACCTAAAGTTAAACACACAAACGGAACAACCGACCATCACAGAAATTTGGTCATTTGTTCCATTTAACCTTTTTAACAATTCCTTTACAAATAGAGGAATCAGTCATCACCAAAATTTAGTCATTTGCGTCTTCTAATTATTCTAGCAATTCCAGTAAATTTTATCAAGCACCATTCAAAAACTTTTTGATTTATGTTGCTGATAAACATATAGTGCAACATAGAGATAAACAAGCAAACGGACCTACAGATCATCACAAAAATTTGGTTATTTGCTCTATGTAACATTCCTAACAATATGTGCAATATTTTTGAGTTATGTTACAAAGAAAAAAAAAAAGGCAGACAAACAAATAGTTGAACGGATCTTCACAAAAAAGTTAATCATCTTCTTCTCCTAACATACCTAACAATCCCTGTCAATTTCGTAAAGATCTGTCCTTAATTTTTCGAGTTATCTTGGTGACAGACAAATAGACAGACAAACAAACAAACAAACGAACAGATAGACAAACAAACAGGCAATCACGATAAAAACATAACCTCGTTTACGCAGGCAAATATGTAACTTTAGATAAGCATCTACTATTATCATGATTAAACTGCTGTAATTACATGAGTTTTTTCCTTTGTGTTCAACTGGACTTTGTTTTTGTATTTTCAGGCTAAAATATAAGCCCGACACCTACTCAAACCTCGTTGTTCGTCGATTGTTCACCCTGTGGTTACCCTCGTGCTTACTGTTCAACTATTCGCCCCCTACCTGACCATTTTCAGTCCCATTTGTCATAAACTATCTTCCTGCTTCCCCACTGTTCACCCACTTTCGAAATGTTAAGAAACTATGCACCGGCTGTTCAAACAGTCCACGCAGTGTTCACCAACGACCTAGCTGTTCACTAACTGTCACCCACTATACAGCTCGTTGTTTACGCACTACACAGCAGCCTGTTTACACCATCCATACACGCTTGTTTACACACTACCCCGTGTGCTTCAGTACAAAAGTGCGTCTACCAATCAATGAAGGTATACGCCGTATCAGGTCCCTGCCTGAGGACTCTTCTCTTCCAGTCGATGGTGCGGAGCTGTGAGTGATGTTTTACTGGTGCTGTGGTGATGGTGGTGGGGTGCCTTACCTGAGTATTGCAGGGATGCTTACAACGCTGATGTAACCTGGAGAACTTATAAATAATGATAATAGTTATAATAATAATACCAGTTTAGTTTTAACACTTTCTCCACCTTCCTAAATATTAGGAGACATCCACCAGTCAACTTTTTTAAAACTATGCGGGAATAAAATATGGTTATACCGCGAATTACTGTATTACTGTATTACTTTATGCCACATTCGCAGATTTTTACATGTCGGGCCTAGAAACAACGCTGCTGGCACAAGATAGACTCTCTAACCCCATATTTTACGTTAGATATGTAGACGATATCCTAGCCATTTTCAATTCCAATAACCACGTGCAACACTTTATACGACGATTAGAATCAAACTCTGTTCTGAAATTTACCAAAGAATTGATGGAAAACAATAAATTTCATTTTTTAGACGTTGAGCTGTTGGTCAATAATGGCAGAATTACAACCTCTGTTTACGTAAAGTCAACTAATACTGGTAACTATGTAAATTTCAATTCACAT
>LQNS02278163.1:5113020-5138362 GCA_001587735.2 Parhyale hawaiensis
ATAACCATATTTTATTCCCGCATAGTTTTAAAAAAGTTGACTGGTGGATGTCTCCTAATATTTAGGAAGGTGGAGAAAGTGTTAAAACTAAACTGCAAAGTGAATGCTGATATTCAATTCCTGGAATAATAATACCAGCAAAAAAAGATATAATTATATTGCTATTTTTGTCACTGTTACTATTTTTTATACTTTTTATTACTACAATTGTTATTAAATCGTTTTTGTTATATGATTATTATATTATCATTAATATAATCTATATTATAATTCTGCTTGAGGCTCCATCCATCGGTCCGTATGTGCAATCGTCCATCCCTGTTCTGTACGTAACGCTTTTCACTATTAGCTAAGGGAAAATTTGACTTATTAAGCAGCTCTGATTTACGTTTGAACGAAGTTCAACCTTAGCTGTCTTCTTAAGCCGCATCTTGAAAAAAAAAAGAATCAGCCACTTTAAAAGGAAGCCATGAAGGCCATTTAACTTGTATCTTATCTACCGCTTTCTTTCACAACATATTGTGTTCGCTTTGCTTGTTGCACTCGACGTTCCTAATAAGTCAGCCTGATACGTTATTTGGATATGAGAGTGAAGATTCTTCTGGAGAGGGAGAAGGTGTCAGGCATCTGGCCCAGGTCCTTCTTGAATTATCCACGTCTAATAGATTTTCTATTTTCAATTCTCCAGAGAAGGCGATTAAAATAACCCTTTTAGGTTTCCGCCCCGTCGTGAACGTTAATTTTTTTCTCGGTGTCAAAATTTGCGAAGAGATTTTGCTAGGAAATTTCACGAGCTATCTTGTACTGGTATGGTGCAGGTTATTCAACTGCTCCGTAAAACTGGCTGTCAGCCAGTCACTCAGCCAGGTTGACATCTAAAGTTGAAGATTTTAATTAATTAAGAGTAGAAGAGGTTACAGGTACGGGGCTAAACAGAGCTTGGAAAGGTATGCATAGATAGAAAAACACTACAAGAAGTACTGTTGTATGCAAGATTCACATGCAGGTGAGAGGTTAGAGTCAGACAGACGAGGTGTGTTACGGTAAACAGGGTTCGTCAGGCGGACTTCAGGTTAGACGGGGTTGGTTAAATTAGAGAAACACCAATTAATCGGGGAATTTCCACGGGTTCCACTAGTTGATATCATTATGAATCGAGGGCCTACTCGTCAAAAATGACGGCAAAAATTTTATAATTGAGCTTTTTATAGTTCGGGTTTCAGTATAGGTTTTGCTGTATTACAGGCTCATCCGTGCAGGCCTGATCTTCCATTAGTGCAACGCAAGCTGTACAACCATGAGTTTTGCGATAAGGCTCGAATATCAGCTTGGAATTGGGCAAACGTTAAGCAGCACTAAGAAAATATAGCTTAGTCAAAATAGTTCACTGGAAATGCCAGGTCTCACCGCATCGTGGATACCAAATGTTTGTTGAACCTCAAGAGGTAAAATTTGGCTGCGATGCAAATTCGATATCAAAAGGCTCCTACTCAGCGTGAAGATTGAACTGCATCGATACGCTTCAGCTAATGAAAGCATAAGCGGAATGGATTACGCACAAAAGGAACGAAAACTCGAAGACTCAGGAGAGAGACTAAGCTTCTCTAACTGCTCCAACTGCCAGGGATCCAGAGCCGGAGATTCAGAGCCCAGGATATAGAGCGCGGGATCCAGAGAGTGGGATCCAGAGGCCAGAGATCCAGAGGCTGGAGATCAGAGCCAGGGCCCTCAAATTTCCAACTACCTCATTCCCATTCATCGGATCGCCACCACAGTTCATTTATGGAGGATAGTGGTGTCATATTTGAGTGTATGCGCTACGCCCCTATATTTTCAGATTTGTGACGTCACAATTGCGTCACGCCACGATTGCAGCGAGGAATCTTTGATATTTACACAGTGGTGTGACGTAATTTTGACGTCACAAACTTGGATATTTAGGAGAGCAGCGCATGCACCCAAATTTCACACAACTATCTTCTATAAATGAACTGTGTCTCTACGCCCTCAGATTTCGTACTACATTATTCCCATTCATCCCATCGCTACGCCCTTGAATTTATTCCTATCTTATTCTTATCTTATTCTAAATACAAAGATCCCACTTTCCACTGGCTTTAAATTGCAGAAAAATAAACGTTCTTTCTTTCAATCGAAAAGCTCATTTATCTTCACTTCCTCACGAGAGGCGCGTGCTTCCTAGAGCAACACGAGGGAGCAACGGGGACCCAATATTTGCTCTTAGAAGAGCGCTAAGTTTAGACCTGTGCTCGGTCCTTGCTCCGCTGATCGTCCTTCACTTCATCGACACAAGGCGCCCCTCCTGCATTGACTCGATCCTTTTTGCTTTGTTCCTCACACTGAGCACTTGATAAACACCGAACCCTGGTCATTGTCATCCGTGCTTGCTGATTTAGACAGTGTGTTTTTGGATGGTAGATCGACCGGTGTAATAATCTTGTTGAGAGTGTGTATCAGGTGTCCTGAAGGTCTATACCAGTAACTGCTGTAGTGTAGAGGTTGTCAAAGAGGCCTGTAGGTGTAATATTTTGTTCCACTGCTGAGGTTATACTTAGAGTCTGTTCGAGTACTGAGGAATAACTATGGAAGTAACTATGCACAGAGGCTGGTCATGAAGTCTATGCTACTAACAGACTGCAGAGGCTGACCATAAAGTCTGTACGAGTCTCAATGAATTGCAAGGGTTGCCCATATTGTCTGTACGAATAGGTAATTATGTGCAGCTAGAGGCTAACTATAAAGACTGAACGAGTGCTGAAACGCTCAGGCTGATAATAAAATTTGTACGAGTGTTGACGAACTGCAGAGGCTGGCCATAATAATTGTGTACTAGTACTGATAAATTTCAGAGGCTGACTATAAGTATATTCAAGTCCCGTTGAATTACAGTGGCTGACTATAAAGTCTGTTCGAGTCCTAATGAAATACAGAGGCTGACTATAAGTATATTCAAGTCCCGTTGAATTACAGAGGCTGACAATAAGTATGTTCGAGTCCCGATAAATTTTAGAAGCTGACTAAATATAAGGTATGTTCGAGTCCTGATTAATTACAGAGGCTGAGCATAAAGTCTGTATGAGAAGTTATCATCGCCAAAGCTGATCATGAAGCCTGTAGTAGTACTGATGAATTGCGGAGGCTGTCCATGGTATCGGCAGCCTCAGCCTTAAACTGGTTGTTCATTAATGATGTCTGTAGGCATAGGCTGAGTGTATTCCTGTATTTTCCCTGCCTGTGTGTATGTGGCCTCCTCTTGATGTGACTGAGTCCCATAGTGTAATAATGTTTACTATGTACTTGTAGGTAGGTGTATTTGTGAACCTACTGTTTTCTTAATAAAGTCATTATTATTGTTTTATAGTCTGTAGATGAGTAACTGCAGAAAAAAAAAAGTTACCATTTCACACAGTCTTGTCACTAGGAATTTAGGAAAGTTTCCCTATAATATTTTCACCATACAGAAACTAGTAAAAGTTGAGTCAATAATCAATACTCAGCAACCGGTGTCATCTTATGAGCAGATGTTAGTAAAAACAGAATCTATCACTAATCACCATTCAACATCACCTCATTAAAGCAAAGTACAAAATCAGACAAATACACTAATCACCGTATAGCTTATTGTCTTATAAACAGAAGTTAATGAAACGAGACGCAGAAATGACGAATTGAGTATTATTTGGTTATCAAAAGTTAGTTAAAATGAAGGTACTCATCGCTGTATAAAATATGACCTTATGAACGCTATTTAGTGCAAGCGTGGATTGGTTAGTTACTTTGATTAGTTTAAGTCTACTTTTCTCAACGAAGGCGATTTTACAGAGGCAGAAAGAAGAGACTTGAAGTATATCAGCAAAAACGTGAAACCCACGCATGAGGGTGTTCCCATATGGAACAACAGACATGGGAACTGCAAGTCAGGAAAGGAGAGGGGATAAAGAATAAAGCATTAGAAATAGAAGCATTGATCTCCATACAAAGCATATTCTAGTCAGAACAATGTCAGTGGAAATGGAGGTCAGAGTAAGAAGGTTACTTCCATGTATTTTCTGTGCACTGGACTTCATCATGGCACGTGTGACCTATAAGGTAAAGGTCACAGTCTCTGATCTTTTCAATCTCAAGCAGAAAAAAAAATACCTGGAGTGCTCTGTGCTGCTCCAATACAACTTAGTTGCGGATGTGATACAGAGGTGTGCAGATCGTAACGCTTCCGGTCCATGAAAATTGTTGTTTTAGGGTTTCTGTTGATACTGAGTTATTTTTGTGGTTCTCGCGCAGAGTGAGTTCTATTGTGAATTGTGCTTGAAACATACCTTAATTTGTCACGTCTATCACTTGTGTTCAAGATGCATTTTCAGCGGTATATTTTTCTTCATTGATTTCTGTTGTGGTTATTTGTGCGGAATTTGCTGGGTGATTACTGTTGGTTCTCGCATATGACATTTTTGTTCTGTTATTTTGGTTATACGGTATTAGTTTCATAAAATTTTTCCATTGATTCACTCGTGTGATTTGTTTTCGAAGTATTTATCAAATGTTTTTACTATTACGTTAGCATGCTTGTAGTCAAATTCGTGCTTTAAAATGTATAACCTTACTCTCAATTCAAAAAATTTCCTATTCTGCTACATTAAATTATTGTTAAAACATTTCCATGGCCTGAATTTTAAATTGTTTCTAAAAATTTTATGTGTCTGCAGTTACGTAAAGGGCGACGTTTGCTAAGTTCTTGTAAACTGTCTGTAATTATTGTCCATCGATGTTCAATAAACAGCGAAAGACCAATACCAAGTAACGTAGTTCTTAAGTCACTGAGATGGCAGAGACACGGAAGCAATTTTCATTCCAGAAAACATAAATTTTCAAAAAGTATGATCAGTATTTTCCTTATCGGGTAGTTCGAGTGGTCGTACGAAACTACTTCACATTCGATAAAACATTAGTTTTCAAAAGGTCATCGACCGCATTCCGCCTCTCTCCCTCAGTGCTATGGTTTCTCAGGCGGCAAACATGTCGACTTTACTGAAAATTTTACCAAATTAGAGCTCGACATGAGAAGTTTATCTTCCGACATCAATAACTCGTTCGGTTCCCAGATGTTCCGATGCATTTTTACTTCTGGCCTCACTGATTATAGGAACGCCAGCTCTTGATGGCTTATCTGCAATCCATAGGGCGATATTGGAAGAAAGGATTGCGCTTTAGGAGTCCTTTGGCTAATACTGCCTCACTGTAGTAGATATCAGTATTTTCTTGGCAAGTTTTCGCAATCAGTCGATTATCGGGAATCGTTCTGCGTGTGTCGCGAGCGAAACTTGTTTCTAACATTGCTTTGTAATTTGAACTTGTTTCATTTAAATGTATATTGGTTGAGAGCGATTTTTTTTATTTAATATTTGCTCAACGGTGGAAGAAAAACTTGTTGTGTTTAACCCTATACTGACCCATGATTTTCTCTCCAGACACTCAGACTGTGTTATCTCTAGGAAAATTCGATTTTTAGTTCGCCATCGTAGGATTATTTATATAACGACAATACAATAAAATCTCTACTGGAAAAATTGTAACAATTACAGCACCAACAATAAAATTGCTGCAGGCCAAATTTAAATTAGTTTATACAACATTATGCTTGGATTTTGACCGAATACCATATTTAAAAAACTTATAGTAAAGGAAGATAAATACAGTCAGCCACCGGCGAAGAGCGTGTAAGCAAAAGTGCAAAAAGCAATATGTTCGTTTTTTTGTGGAAATAAATTCATTTATTCAAGCACTACGTGAAATGTCCATTTGTTTTATAAAAGTCTCTATTAAGTTCTTGTTAGCTTATAAAAAGCATATAAAGATTCGTTCTAGATTTACTTTTCTTCAGCTTAGTACTCCTAATGTGGGTATATTGAGGTCAAATCAATTTTTCTCTCCCGTGTCGCCCTCTAGCTTATTCAGAGCGACTAAGCTGATTTACCTTCAATGCCAAGAGTTGGAAAAGACGAAATTTGTTGAGCAAATCTGACATTCCTTCAATTTTTGAAATACAATCCAAGTTGTACTCGGGAAAGCAGATATGTTTTGACCAGCTTTGTGATGAAAAATTCTCGTACATCCTCTGCTGAGTTGCGGGACAATGCGGGTATGGAGTGGCATCAGTGTTTGGACTGCGTTGTTCCTGTTTTTTTTTTATTCAAACGTCGAAGTTTTATGCGCGAGATAGAGGGAATTCCAAAGTCGTCTTTGCTTGAGAAACAAAATGTTTAACATGAACACAGCGGTACAAACTTGCAGCCTTATCTGAATGACTTTGGTGTTCTATAAAGCGGCTTGCGCTCGCCGAATGCAGTCTTTTTCTTGCATAAAAAGAGTGTGTCGATAACAACATACATGACGACTCTATATAGATTAATAATTATATTGATGGAGCTGTGGGAGGTTTTCTGTGCTGCAATTTATTGTGGACCCCGAGGTGGTTTTGGACCTTTAAACACAGCCCTGATTCAGAAAAACGCTATTTCAATATCTCAAGCAGCGGAACTGATAAATATGTGATGCTGTGTATGATAGTCATATAAATGACAGCAAATATGCTCAACATTTTAATGAATATAGTTTGAAGAAGGGCTGCGTTTTATGTAAATACATAGGTACTACATGTACATACCGTATTTAAATAGAAGGAGTCGAGTCAGGGGGTCGAACTGAGGACTGTCAGGGAGTCGAACTGGGGACTGTCAGGGAGTCGAACTGGGGACTGTCAGGGAGTCGAACTGGGGACTGTCAGGGAGTCGAACTGAGGACTGTCAGGAAGTCGAACTGGGGACTGTCAGGGAGTCGAACTGAGGACTGCCAGGGAGTCGAACTGGGGACTGTCAGGGAGTCGAACTGGGGACTGTCAGGGAGTCGAACTGAGGACTGTCAGGGAGTCGAACTGGGGACTGTCAGGGAGTCGAACTGGGGACTGTCAGGGAGTCGAGCTTGGGACTGTCAGGGAGTCAAACTGGGGACTGTCAGGGAGTCGAGCTGGGGACTGTCAGGGAGTCGAACTGGGGACTGTCAGGGAGTCGAACTGGGGACTGTCAGGGAATCGAACTGGGGACTGTCAGGGAGTCGAACTGGGGACTATGCCGCCGGCAAAATGCTAGGGAGATAATGCACTTTATTAGGTTCATAGAGGGACACGTTGTATGTGCACAGGGCATCGTGACGGCGTGGTAATCTCTAGGTCCCTAGATCGGGTCCCTGATTCGGCTCTTTGTATTTATTCTATTAAAACACCAAGACGGACGGATGAGCCTTGTGTCTAGATAATGTCATGTGTTAACTTGACAAAAACTACATAAATATTGTAATAGGACTAGCCAGACCTGCCTGTTTTTGACAAGAGAACAGAAAAAAATGTAGCAGAAATAATTTCCACTTTTTGCAACCATCTTTTTATTTACAGGGGCTACTGACAACTGGTGGTTTCGCTGTTAAATGCTAATAACGGATAGATTTGTCCATACATTCATTCTAGTCTCGTGTTCTGTCATATCCGGAGCGCTAAATGTTGTTTGTCACACACCTTGGGCAGTTTGTTATGAGTTACTACAGAACAAGAACTTGAAGTAATTATATCAACTGTAGCACTTTAGAAGGTTCATCTATTTTCTTTCATTTCTCTTCTGTTTTTTTAGTTTTTCTTTTATTTCTTTCTTCTCCTTCCATTTTTTTCTGCACAACAAAATAATAAGAAAGATGTATCTTGAAACAACGTTATTTTGCGTTTTACTTAAAAAAGCTTCAACGTATTTTATTTATTTATTTTTTTTGCCGCACAACACCGAAGCTTACAACGCTAGCATAAATAATGAAAATACAATTAATAAATTCCTCAAGTACGAAATGTTTTACGTTTTTCTTGTGCTGTCTGCAGTGGCAGGACGTAAGAGCGTCAGTGTCTTAGGTGCAAGTACGGGGGATCGAACCTATCAAAACCGGTGGAATTTTCGGTGCTTGGCTTGCTGAGTCGGCGTTTCCGTTTGTCAGATGCTATTGTGCGATACTATTTCTCACAAAAAATTGGGTTGCTCTGGGAAGAGGGCGTTACCGTTTTTACCTGAGCTGTCCATATCTGAAGCCATAGCTCTAATGATCCTTGATCGACTGCAGCCGTACCCTCCTCTGAGGTCAACGGGTGTATAATCTACTGCACAAACTTGTGACAGTTGTTCTTTCAGTATAGGGACGCGGCCACGTTCACTTTACCTTTATTCACTGACTTGAAAATAAGCATATTAACTAGAATTTGCTATGCCTTTCTTGTTCCTGTGTTATTATTAAGCTAAAGTTGTCACTTTACACACTGAAATTGTTCTTGCATCTAATAGCGTCAAGCGCGGAAACCCATCTTATCTGCAATAAGTGCATAATGAGCTTAGTGTGTTCACGTAGTGTACTTGCAGACTGAAAATTAAATGCAAATTGAAGTATCTCTGAAATGTTATTGGTACCTCTAAGTCGACTTCACGTGTTTTCCGTCGTATGTACGAGTGGCTATGAACAATTATTATGTTCAGCGGAAGTGTGCGCGGCGTATTATTTAATTATCAAGAAATAAAGGAGATACTCGCCTAGTTTTAACATGGAACTGCTGTTGGGAAATGACCGATTTCATCACAGGTAAGTCTGTATTTGGAGTACTGTTTGCACAAGTAGAGTAACCCACAACAGAAATGTTATTGATTGCTCTGTAAACATTTTTTTAGATTGGTGGAGACTGCCCATATGCAGATGATAATCATAAAGGATAAATTGAAGGCATCCTTGATAATTTAGCTTCCTCTAGTGAACAATGCACCGTATCAAAAATCGGAACTTGCCAAGCGCTAAAAAGGCTGAAGAACAACAAAACATCTGTATCCCAGTTGAAGACTTTAAATATTGCCCGGCGTCCCCCCTTCAGCTGAAGACTTTAAATATTGCCCCCGTCCCCCCTTGAAGCTCTGTGCAATGTTTCTCACCGGGTGCTTTGCTTTGGGTTTCTTTCCATGTGACTTATGACGGTTATAATATCATCAGTTGTAAAAAAATAAGCAAAATGTGTGACAGACAAGAGAAATTATCGCCCTATAGCAGTAGCTATACGTCTCTTTCGATAATAGGAGAACTGTTGTTTGAGAGACGAATGCCACCGTGCAATATGACTGCAGATACTTATTTGGCTTCAAAGCCCACTGACTGTGGATCTCTTATGTATTTGTCCTGTCTCGACGCTAGAACTGCATTTGACCGAGTTCACCATTGCTCTCTATTTAACTGTTTGAGAAACAAATACTCCTTATATTGTTTAGATACTAAAGTATTGGTTAAACACTCAGAAATGCTTTGTGAAATAGGGAGCGTCATTATCATCAGCGTTTGATATAACTAACAGTATAGAACAACGAGGCTTACTCTCACCAATTCTCTTTAATATCTTCATTGATAGTATCCACACCCAACTGAACGCAGCTTGAAGAGGATGTCATATTAATGGTAAAGCCGTAAATACGCAAGACTATGCTGATGACATGGTCCTTGCTTCTCCCCATTCCAGTGGGCTCCAAAAACTTCTTGCAATTTGCGATAACGAGCCTAGCAAACTTTGAATATAATGCAGCTAAAACTATCTGCATGTACATTAAACCTAGGAGAAGTGCATGTCCACCGCTAAAGTTGCTCGTTTCAATAGTATCGATCTCACTTATGTCAACAACTTCTCTTACCTAAGTCATAAAATCACTAATGATGTTCATGATATCCAAAACATAGAGAAAGAAACGTGAAAGCTCCATACAATAGGCAACCTGGTAATCAGGAAGTTTAGTCTATGCTATAACGTATTTACCTACAAATATCCGATTGGGATTTTTTAAATTCGCATATGAGTTATTATTTTCTTTTCCAACTTGTCTTCTCGTACCTCTCACTTTTATTTTTTTTTTTTTTTTTACTTTTGTTTTGAATCTGAACTGGTGAGGGGATCAAAATCATCGTATCGTTTGGGCCTTCCCTCTTTTCCCGCGCTGGTTTTTGCTTGTTTCTAATAACAATGACAGCGCTACTGTTCTTTCGTCCCGTGTGCTCAGACCACATCAGAGAACTGGCAGCTCGCCCAGCAGCTGACGACTGAGTGAATATTTGTTCCCTCGCCGCTACGATGCATAAAATGCATGTATTTTATAATAATATTTCAAGTTGATGTACGTAATGGAAACTGGAATTAATCTTCTTATGTTCTCCAGCAACTACAAAAAGTAAGACATGAAAGCTCTGGCGGCACTGCATTCAGTTCTGTAGTCTGTTGTTATTTATGTATTCTACTTAACGTTTAAATAAATTCCTAATAAATGAAGTACGAAATTAATACGTCTTGAATTATTGGGCCTTGATATTAAAGGATTTTGAAGTTAGTGT
Source organism: Parhyale hawaiensis (assembly GCA_001587735.2). NCBI lineage: Eukaryota > Metazoa > Arthropoda > Malacostraca > Amphipoda > Hyalidae > Parhyale > Parhyale hawaiensis. Next base: position 5,123,479 of record LQNS02278163.1, read on the forward strand.
GCTCTGAAATCAAATGCTATAAAGCATTAAAGTTGTGGACTTGATGCTTTCTGGATTCAGTCTCCCGACACTCAGGCTCAGTGCCGCGTTCAGAAATGGAATATCGCGTTCTCTCTTTCAAGCTTTACTCCCTTCCTGAATGCTCAGCTTCCTGCTTCACTTCCTGCCTGTATATAACCCGTGCGCAGAATATGTTTACCCTATCCCAGCAATTCCAGTATTACATCGAGAGAATTATTGCATCAAGTCGTACAATAAGCTCCCGCTTAGCTATCTATTACGGAAGAGGTAGCGTTTCTAAGCGCTTGGTAAAGTGAAATAAAGAGATAAATAACAACATGTATTTCTCCCTGAAGGGAGATTTTCATAAAATAATACTATTACGGAACTTTTTCAGTAAAGTTGTTCCGTACAGGGTAAATATGAGGCTTACAGAACAATATACAGATTCATTGTGCTACCATACTTGCTCAACCTACACTCTGTACAAAGTTCTATTACACCAATATAGGCTTAGGCTTACTGACTGGCATGCTGCTAATTAGCTAGTTAATAAAATACATTGCCAAGCTGAAATAAAAGTCGACACGAACTGATATAAAAGTTTGACGTTCCGGGAGTTTTATCCCATTTTCAAAACAGCACGTCAAACTTTTATATTAGTTCGTGTAGACTTTTATTTCAACTTTTTAATTTACCAAAGGATAGAAATACATTGCCATGTTAATGTAGGTGCAAGTGATTGTGAGTATGGTAGGTACGGTACCAACTTATACCGCCCCAAGCACGGATGCATTTGGCATGACGGATAATGTTCATATTTTCCTCCTGAATGTAGCAATTTAGGGCATGTTCGACTGGATGCCACAATGAAGCTCTCGAGGCTTAACTTGTCCGGACTTCAGGCTGAAACTTTGGATTTGCTGCTCTGAATCGTGCTGCAAGTGTTAGAAGCAACCCTATTACGTTGACCGGGCCGAAATCTCCATTTTACGGAGCAAGATAGAGTTTCCGGAAGTCTCAAGGACAACCGATTAAAGGTCAATATCTGAAACTATTCGGCTGATTGAAGCCAGCGCACCTGCTTGAAATTTCAAACAAATTGAGCCCAGAAGGCTTTATAATTTGGCATCTAATGGAGCATGTTCTTAGTGTCGTTCGCACACTTATTCATACATCACTCGAAGGTTAAAATAACCCTTAATCATAACCCTAACTGGTATAACGACGAGACAGATTCTGAACGCTGCCTCTGTACATCTTCCCGGAACGGTACATTCTAAGTTTATTTACAGTCACTGAGCTTAGGAGTAAAAGATTACTGAACTGCCTCCAGCTCCGGTGCACTGTCGCTGCCAGCTGCACGATGAAGCGAGTAGCTCACTGTGCCTGTGATGCCGCCCGCATGGTTCCAGTCAACGCAAACAGAAGCTAACCGGCTTGCCTTTGAAAAATTTGCTCATGGCTTCTGCCTCTTGGGTCTAACGAACGGAAACGGCAGGTGTTTAGTATTTTTTGCCTCTAAAAAAAAAATGCAAGGCTATTAATACAAAGGTGTAGTGTGCAGCACAGCCAACCACGATAAAGAAGTTGTTCGACGTACTTCCGTCGTTCATGCTGATGGACTTGATTCTAAGATACAGATGCAGTAGTATTCTCCATCTTGCACTTGAAATACCTAAGGAAACGAGAGCGGGCAGTCTAGACCTGTTTAGAGCAAATAGAGTCCTTAATTTAAACACATCCCATTCCCATACTGTTTGATGCATGGCAGATCATAGCAATAAATCCTGTGTTCTTATAGCCGAAAAAATTTACTGATTCCCGTACTGAATGCATCACTAGTTTAACTAAAATATTACAAAAATATTCCCCATGTTGTTCCATTTTCTGGATGATAGTAACACTGCCTATTCGTACGATAAATAAACATTTGCTTAATGCGTTATTTGGTTTATAAATTTTCAAGGGACGTTTATAATTCTTTTGCAGCATGTAAAAACGCAGCGGAAGCTGTGCTGTATTGGGCGGCACTGCAATGCTTTCTCGTGTGCCCGTATGCCCTGCGTGCAATGTCTGTTTAGGGTTCAGTGCCTTTCAGATATTTTGTCTCGGATTTTTAGCTATACTGCGTGGCGTGTGTATCCGCGAGTACTCTAGCTATCGCTCGTAACAGCTAAGCGATAGCGGTGCTATATGGGCAACAGTCTGGTGTGTATCAGCACAGTGCGTTGTGGATGCTGAGGGCTCAGTGCTTATCAAAGTGGGTTGTCATGTGATCTTATGCAATGGTGCGGGCTGTGTGCTCTCGCAAGAATGCATATTTTTTAAATTAACAGCGCAAGTTTGAAGCAAGGGCATCAAAGAGCTTATTTTATTTGCCCGAATCCCTGCCCTTACGACATTTCTTTTCGCAAACTTTAAAGTTGAAATGTAAAATTGTGAAAAAATTATATATATTCTGCGACTTACTCGAGCGGTGGCAACAGCGTCCTTAACTTTCTTGAGAAAAAACCCTCTGGCTGCAAGCAATTGCATTTAATTGCATGCAAAAGTTTGGCGTCCGATAAATATAGGATTCGGGTCGGCAGAATGTTGCCTAATTTTAGGGTAACTTGCTAGCGAATTCGTAAATCACGTTGCCAGCAGAGTGACTGTGAGTGAAAATCAGTGAATTGGGTCTGACAGCTTGATGACCTCATTATGCTGATGTTGACAGGGTACTTTTCTTGATAACCAAATTTTAGAATCTAACCCTTTTACTTATATGCAGTATACGTGTTTCTTCGTGCAACCAACAGCCCTGTTCAATATCTTTATGATTATATATTTACTTCCGCCAAGGAGGTTATGTTTCTGAGTTTCTCTGTCTTTTTGTCTCCTTGTCACCAAGATAACTCAAAAAATTAGGGATGGATCTTATGCAATTCCCCAGGAATGTTTGGTGTGTTGTGTGGAACATATGAATAACTTTTGGCAATGATACGACCGACCTTTTTTCTTTTTTGTCTGCCTGCTTGTTTTTGGCCAACATAACGCAAAGAGTTAAGAATGGATCTCTGTGAAATTCACAGGAATTGTTGAGAATGTGACGCAACGGAACTTACCGAACTTGGTGATTTGTATCGTGATCTGTCAGACCGTATGATTCTTTTGTTTATATGTTTGTTAGTGTATAGCAAGACATAACTCGAGAAGTTATGAACGGATCTTCATGAAGTTTGCAGCAGCTGTTTAAAATGTTAAAAGGAACAAGTGACCAAATTTTGGTGATGATTGGTTCGCCCATTTGTGTGTTGGACTGTAAAATTTTCTTAGCGATTGTCAGATCATAACTCTAACATAACTCAAAAACAAAACTAAAAAGTTACGGACGGAACGTCGTGGAAATTACAGGAACTGTTATGAATGTCAGGAGGCACAAATACGCAAATTTTGGTTTTTATTAAGAGAAAATCCTGGTTTCTAGACCAAGTTAAATTTTTCGTTCACAGTTAATTGTGAATATTTGCAACTTTTGTTGGCTCTATAGCTTCAGCAACAAACGCAAACGCAGGGAATCGAGATAAACTTGACAATGTGATATTTTGCTAATATCCTCTCCTTCAAATTCGTCGACTGTTATGTTACTTATTTCAACATTGCAATTTTTTATTGTTATTTTGCTCTCTTGGTGGTACATATTGTTGCTACTATAAGCTTCAATTTCATGTTGAAATTTCATGCCTTTAATTATGTCAAACACCAGACTTCTCAGATTAATTGACTACTCAATATTATACCTAGCACTAAAACCAGATATATTACCCCTCACACTGTCAAATCCTATTTTTATTGGTATCAGCTTTCTATTAATATTTTATATTAATTATTAAGCCAGGCGTAAGATTTATTTGTATAAGGCAAGAACTCACTATACTGTCTCTTACTATCATAGTTTTGCATACAGTGAACTTCTGCTTTCAATGGCATCAGCCTTTAAATATTAATTTATATTAACAAGTACCTACGTTAGACGCTAGGTATGTGAAATTGATTTGAAAACTCGATCGACTGATTCTCACCAACTCCAAACGTCATGTTATGCAACTAGTAAAACCTAAATTCAACGTTTCGGGATACAAAAAAGAAAAGGGATTTGTATCCCGAAACGTTGAATTTTAATTTTGTCGAATTCTCGATCGACTGATTCTCACCAACTCCAAACGTCATGTTAGGCAACTAGTAAAACCTAAATTCAACGTTTCGGGATACAAAAAAGAAAAGGGATTTGTATCCCGAAACGTTGAATTTTAATTTTGTCGAATTCTATTTAATATTGGACTAGTAAAACCTATTTTAACAATATCATCCTTCAGTTAGTTTCTATTTCAACAATTAAAATTAGACGCCGAGTTTAACGGCATCATCCTTCAGACAGTATTTCATAACAACAATTAGATTGGAACTAGGGTGTAAATGCTATTAATTTGAGAACTCGAGCCACTGTCAATATCCTGTCTCCCACTCTAACCAAAAGTCCATAGAACTTTTCGGTCACATTGCAACGGTTCGGAATCCAAAGTTCGAAGTTGCCTGAGGTTCACGACAGAACTTCCTAGTTCTCATTGTGCTTTCGAGGGACTTTGGGTAAAAAAAGAAAAAGCAAAAACCATCTGCATTGGAGGGTAGGCAATGTTTCACTGCACGAGGAAGAACGCAGTCGTGTTGAATAATTTTTCGGTGCCTTCATTAAGCTACTTTTTGTAGCTCAGCTTATGCGCTGCTGCCATGGCTCTCTGGCTTCGGGGCCCGTACGAGAAAATGATAAAAATGTTCCCTGTTTCCGTGAACACATATACGGAGATAAAACAGGATGCTATTCGCTTGTGTTATTTCCATTTTTCGACGAAAAGCAATGATAATTGATCTTCACTGGTAAAAATTTTTTCGGCAAAGAGGTGATGAAGACTGGTTTTCGCGGGTGATATATATCTTTTTTAGGCAAAAACGAATAAAAATTGCTTTCGCGGTATTATTTTTAGGATTACATGTATCCTGCTTCTCCCTGGCATTATCTGTAGTCAAGGCGATAATAATGGGTGAACTTCACGTGTAACATTTTTTAGTATAGATGTAACGAATGATACCTTCACAAATCTTATGTCACAAAACAGTCATTACGTTCACTGAGACTAGTCTCTATATGACCCGAAACACTTCCAGTACTACTATACGGGTTGAAAGACCGCGCGTAGCCCAACAGTTTTGCACATTTTCTTTCGCCTTGTTTTATTTCAACCTAGTAACCTGCTTTCATCTTTCAATATCAGTAGCAATCATTTGCACAAAAGGCATAGAGGCAATAAATTGAGTTAATTTACGTATTATACGCAAAACTCGACCAGGATTTGCTATTCTGCGAGCCAAAAAAATATATTTGCAAGGGTAGCATCAGGCTGACGCTCCATGGCACTTTAATTTTCTTCAAACCTTAAACAAAGTATGGCAGTGGGCGAGCTGTTGTCGGGAAACAACAAAAGTGACGTCACTATGTCGTCTGGTACCGCAAAAGTTGCGTTGTTTAGCAGTGGAAATTTCACTTTTAGTAAGGTTTGCGAAGTAATTCAAGTCCCTGTTAAACTGAAAAATTTTTCATTTCAACTTACTACCCTTTATCTTACCTATTTATACCAGGCTGTGTTTTTTTTTCTCCGTGAGCAGTGAGCAACCTACGCAGCCGGAGTAGGGTGCCATATTAATGGTAAGGAAGTAAATGCGCTAAGCTATGCTGATGACATGGTTCTTGCAGCTCCCCATTCCAGCGGACTCCAAAAAACTACTTACAATTTGTGAAAATGAAGCTAGTAAACTTTGCATTGAATATAATACTGTGAAAACTGTCTGCATGTACATCAAACCTAGGAAACAAAAAACAAATCTACCGGCCGATAAAGTGACATATCTCAATGACGTAGAGCTCAATTGTGGAAACAACTTCTCGTATGTGAGCAACAAAATTACTGATGATTTTCGTGATAACCAGGACATAGAGAAAGAAAGTCGGAAGCTACACGCAGTGGGTAACATGCTAGTGAGGAAATTTAGTCACTGCTACGAAGAGGTCAAGTGTCAGTTGTTTCGTAGCTATTGTTACCCTATGTACTGTAACTCGCTATGGTCGAACTTTGAGCAAAAGACCATTGGGCGCCTACGTGCGGCTGATAATGACATATTTCGCCGGCTTATGAATGTACCTAGGTCGCATAGTGCTAGTGTGATATCTGCTCAAACGTATACTGACTGTCTGAAGGTCAAAACAAGGAAATGTGCTCACAGTCTCCAATACAGGATAGAAAATTCAGCTAATTCGCTGATAAACTTGATCTGCGATGGCCCTTGCTACAGAATGTCAAATATGTATAGCCGATGGCAGCGCATACTCTTACCTAACAGAGGCCAAACAATGAGCCGGAATGCGGTGTAACGTTTACTAAGGCTATCTAGCGCTCTCTGTATTTGATTTAAGTCTAGTGATAATCTATGTTTAATATAACTATTGTACCACCCCTGTGACTAACTAATAAAGTTGATTCATTGATTTATCTTATTGCATATCTAGTGTAAAAAATGCATCTCTATCAAGGTTGCACAGCCTCAGCACAAATAGGGTTAAGTCTGCCATTCACCGCGCCAACAGAAGCTCTCATGTTCAACTTGCATTAGGTCATCTCAAATAGAGATTTCCAAAGAGCGAAAGTTCCGGAAATTGAGGAAAACCCGGGAACGTAGACTGCACTGCATCCAGCGCTATCTGGCGTGAATTGTAGCAACACCTGACGCCGTATTGAGCTATCAGCCGGGGCATAATGGTAGAGTGCTCGCTGCTGCATCAGCAGGTTCAGGGTTCGAGTCCAGCCAGCGTCACTGGCTCCCGGCAGGAAGGGCATCCGGTGTATAAAGGGCATAAGCTCCAGTAACAGTCCTGGCATTAGCTGGGCACCGTACAAGTACGTTACCCTTAGCTTAGAGATACGGGAGATCGGGACATAGAAGCAATTCATTGAAACTGATTCATATTAAGTGTCCTGCAGAAAGTTATAGTAAAACTCAGTTGGTAGTGCATTCGGTAGTACAACTTCACGTTTTCTATGGTGTTAGCTAAAGAAAATGTTTTGTGAATGCAGGGGAAACAAAAAGCTGGCTGCAGAAATTGTCATCTCTAAAGTGATACTGCTGCCAAGACTGAGACAGAATGTCTGCCTCCCAAACAAAATTTAAGGCCGCCGCGCCGCCACCAAAGAGGTAAATTGCGTGTTTAGCTTCAGCGGCGGCCCTGGTTTTTTCATAGCCTTGGTTCTACGGCAGTGACTCTGACCTCATTGCAACCTTTTCTTTTATGAATTAATCGACATTTCTTGTAGCAATATGTGAATGTCATATGGAGAAAACATTATGAGAGAAAGAGTCAACTACCCTCCAGTGTACTGTGGCAAAGTGCCAAGAAAAAGTGCTCATACCTGTCACGGAGAAGGCGTAACGTCTCTCCTGTGCTCGTAATATCGGCTCTGCAATCAATAATTCCTGAGCGGACTGCGTAAAAGGTTCTTCTGTAGCCTTGACATCTTCGATGTGCTGCGCCAGTGAGTGGCAGTCAATACGTTTGATTTGCGAGGAGAATCGTTCAGCTGCTGTGTATCGGCAACCTGGTTTGTGTAAGACCTGCGAAACCCATTTTTCTCGTGTTCCATATGTATATGGGGTTTGTTGGTGTAACATCCGTGACGATTTGGAAATTGAATGACATAGTTAAAACCGTAATACTGTACACCTACGAAACAATTGCGAGGTTGTATAGTTTTCAGCGTGTCTGCGTTAGTGTCCGTCCAGACTTGGTGCGTCGCGTGTTCCAGTGAATTTCGTTCACAGACCTCTGTTCCATTAATTTCATTTACATACATCTTTTGCACTGACATTCGTTCCTAGTTTGGACTTGGAGGGTCGCGTGCTAAGAAATCCTGACGTGATTATAATGCCGACTTGAGTTACTTCCGAAAATGAGGTTATGTTAATTCGTCGGGTTTGTCTGTTATCCTGTCTGTCATCAAGATAACTGAAAAAGTTAGGGACGGATTTGAATGAAATTTGCATCAGTTGTTAGGTATATCACGAAGAGTAAATGACCAAATTTTTGTAATAATCCGTTTGTTCGTTCGTTTGTCATTGTTTTTAATTTTATGCTTGTTAGCACAATAATTAAAAAAACTATGAATGGATCATTATGAAATTTAGAGGAGTTCTTAGTAACGTTAAAAGACATAAGTGACTAAATTTTGGTGCAGATCGGTTGGTTCGTTTGTGGTTTGACTCATGTTTGTCATAATGTTTGTTAGCAGCATAACTCAAAAAGTTATGAGCGGATCTTCAAGAAAATTGCATAAGCTGCTATTACTATGTACGGGCACAAATGATTAGATTTTAAAGCTAATTTGAATTTTTCGTTACTGTTGCCTCGCTTAGTGGAGGTATGCACTCTCAGAGTGCTCTAGTTTTTTCTTTATTGGTCTGCTTACTCGTTTATTGAGCCAAACCCATTATATGCATCGTATATACGAGGACGGGGCGAACAACACCCGTAAGATGTTACAAATCATAATAATATAATGAAATTCAGACTGTGTTATAATTTTTGTTTAGGCCTATTTATCAACACTAATATGTTGATGACTCACGTGCTGTGTTTGAATCTGCGTACAGCTCTCCTAATGTTCTATAACTCAAATCCGTTATGTGTTCATTTATGACATTTAATTATTATTGTTTATTTGTTTGTTTATCTATTTATCTCTCAATTATCAAGCACACTTGAGGCATTGACCCATACCATTATTATAACTGGTCTCTACGTTTCATCGACACTTTTGAGGAGCAGGACCTTCTTTGACGACAGCTGTTGGCTAATTTAAAGGTTGATATTTATTTTCGTACTGCCTTTTGTCAGCACAAAGAAAAAATCAATGAATTTGTCCACCGAAATACGATTCACGGCAATCTTCATTTATTGGCAACTATTTTGACTCGAAGAATAATCGTGCCACATTGAAAAGTTGCGAGCAAAATTTTTCGTCGTCATTTTTAGCGACATGGTACACTTCTATTGAAACAACATGTATGTTATCTTTTAACCCCTAAAAGCTACTTGAAACCTCAATTGAGTAGAAGCACCTCCGATAAAATACCTACAACTGGACCGTAGCGTCACCAGGTTGTACTCCATCCGTCAATTTGTCCTACCCTGGATGACAAGAACAATTTAAACCACAGCTTGACGATCCTGGAGGGATTTAAAATATTGTTGTAGAATTTTCAAAATTGCCTTTACACTGCAAGTAATCTCGAATATGTCAGTTTTGAAATGTGTCGCATTTTCCAGTTTCGATATACTGTGAAAGCAGCATTGACTCTGTCTCGTCTGCTCCTGCAAAGTATTCCAGGTTTGACTTAAGTTAACTTGACACCCGAAATAGAACATTTAGTAATATTACTAGTTTTTTGGGGACCCGGTCTTTAAACTCAGATCTGGGATACGTCTTAAAACTAGACAAGATGGAGTGCATGTCGCTTCGTATCGAGGTTGAAAAATCTGGTAGGTATCAAAACAGGCTACGCAGAGTCGCGGTCTGTGGTAGCACTACTTTTAAAACTGTCCCGGATATACTTGTCTCTCGGTACATCAACTACAATGTACAATAATCTACCATTACCCTGTGTACTTTAGAACCGGTTGCGCGAGAAACGTTTTTGTGGGATACCGCAGTTCAAGACGCCTCGATGAGACTTTTCAATGCTAAAAGATAGAAAAATATCCCTTATCTGTTTCGCAACCGAAAAATTAGCAGGTTCAAAGTCTACTTTCTCTACTTTGGAAAACGATCCAGTCTTGATTACCGAGATTACCTAGAGGTCTAGCCCACTTTTGATGTATACTTAACGCGCAACTTTGAAAAAGACGACTTTGGCCCGACGCTTCATCTCTTGGATCTTTAGTAATTTTTTAAAACGCATGACAGAAAGTTTTGGCTGGTTTGAAAAAGTTTGGATTGGATTAGCTTGTGTTTCACGGGGGCAGAGCCAAAATAGACGCTTGGGGCTGTGTTCCAGACAGCTTCCTGAATCTAATCTCTGGCCCAAAGTTGGGCCTTAGGCTGCAGGCGAGCAGCGCAGACAAACATGGGCTCTTATTTTAGTTTTTCTTTTTAATTCTTCGCCCCTCCCCCCTAAGCGCATTCTGCAGTATATGAAGCTGGTACATTGAGCAGTTTCAGATGTGATGCTGCACTCACTATTCATTTAAAGTACTGTAAATATTCTGACAGCCTTCGTTATTAAAAACCCTTTTTCTTGAGACCTTCATTTTTAGGAGAGTTTATACTGATCAGTAAAGCCCGGATTTTTTGTTGCTCTTGAAATATTGCTGTTATAGTTTCTAAAAATTACTCCTATTACACCTAAGCAATGAGTGGAAGAAATAGGAAACAAGGAAAAGGCAAATACAGCAAAAAATGAAGGGACGAAAAAAGGCCGGATAGCAAACTGGAATTGCATGTCAGTGGATCAACGGACACTCTTAGCAGTTCCAAATACCAAGTGTTATTATACATTGCGCTTATACTAATTGATAATTCTCGCTTTACCTGTACCGATGATGTATCCCCTGAACGAAAAAAGTTATAAAAATTTAATAGTCAGATTTTGAGATTTTGCTACTCAATTATAATTTTACTCCAACGAAAACATTGAACAATAATTTATTAGGGAATCAGTTGTCATAGCGTATGTCACACGTGGCATATATAATCAATGATGATGATAAGTGCCACGTGTCACATGACTTCATATTACAATGCAAGTTATAAATGCAATACTTGATGTTATCTAAGGGCGTGTTCACACGTCCCTCATCGTACGCATTCCATCACGAAAATGAACACGAGCTGTGCGTCAACTTTTTCGGTTTCTGTCCACACGTAGAATTATCCTTCATTCAAATGAATGATGCCGCACGTTCAGTTATGTTATCGTTTCTTTACATTTTCGCTTATATTTCGCGTCGGTTTGAAGTCATATTAATATCCAGTATTCTTATAGCCTGATTTTCATAGGAACAGCCTATTTTCAAAATATTTGTAGCTTGGTAAACCGATAGAAGAGAAATCAGTGCAGATCAATCAATTGGGCTGCCAAATCAAAGATGGCGTCCGTGTTTTGACAACATTTTCTGGTTTTCTTGTCTTCAACGGGAGTACAGTGACTCTCATCATTAAAGTGACGATAAAAAATAAACATTTTTTTCTCATTTTTGTCGACTTATCCATGATCTGTGAACGCTACAGAGGATAAAATTACTATTTATACATAGGTTCGGTTTACTGAACTTGAATGAAGCAGCGCGTTCAAAAAAGGACATGCTTCATCCTTCAGTCTCCCGCGTTTGCTGCAGCAGCTTCTATCAAATCAACGCGCCGCGTCCATCAGTTTGACAGAACGCGTAACGATTAGGCCCGTGTGAACATGCCTAATATATTGCATTTATATGTCATATTGCAGTTATTGCACTTATATGTAGCTTTTATTACACTAACGATGTAAACTGCAGTAAATGCGGGCTCTACTGATCACTACCAGCAGAACTGTTTATCTATAAATAAATAAATGCAGCCTAAAAGAGAGGCTGCTCCCAAATTTCTCGAACTATAAATAAATATACATTGCTACTAGGCAACTCAAGCAACAGGTATATAACCGTGTGCGCTGCTAGGCCAGAGCCATTTTAAACCTTGCATGACTATGGGCGTTGTACACACGAAACGTCGCTATGACTGCTTTTATTAAAACCGTTTTAGCTAAATGGCTGTCTTTCACTACTTTGCGAACTTGTTCTGAAGAAGTAAAACGTAGTTTCCGACGCTTGGAAAGGTTGGAAACAAAACGAATTAAAACGCAATGTCATCTTTCGTTCAACGAAACCTGCTTGAATATATATATAATTATTTATATATATATAATTGGCCTAATAGAGGTATTTATACGGGTTCATTATGTATTAAATTTCATGTAACACTAGCAGAACCAGTTCTTGCCTACCTAACCTACAAGGTTGGCGAAGTAAGAGCTCATGGGAAAGGGTGCTGTACTAGGGTGGATGGTCGGGGTAGATGGTGGCAGCACAGAAAAATTATATATATATATATATATATATATATATATATATTAGACCTTTCGATCCATGGCACACAGAATTCCTATATAAAGCGTGAATATTTTTAGTTTCGAGTTGAAAATGTATTTCGCATGAGCCGTTGGATATTTGGCAGTTTTTTAAATCATATCACGGGAAAATTTATGTAGTTAAGGAATGACTTCATCTACATGAAATACAATCTTGCTTCGATTAATAATTACTTTAATTTCATCAACTAACTCCTGTGGTTAGTCCATTTCACTTACGACTTTCTGACCTCGCCTTCTCATTTAATTTCCCAAGGGAAAAATTGAGAAAACGTGAGGGCTTAATGCTGGAAATATCTGGATGCAATTCTGCTATCTTAATTAAATTGTCCTCTGCCTTAGATGGGGAGTAGCTCTGCTCCCAGAATAGAAATAAGTGGCAGTGTAATCCAATGTAACCTCGAAATTATCCAGCATTGTTGCATAACCTGACTAAGTAAAGTTTTATAATATATTACAATTAATTCCTGCATGTGGTCCTCACACCTATGCCCTTCTATACTGATTTTGCATGCGCTCATTAGTTTTTTAAAAAGAGAGAATTTTTATGATGGATGTATTTTTTCGACATTTTTGGCAGCCAACGACGTTTTTTTTTTTGACACATCGTTGCTTGTAACATCCAAGGTTATTTTTTTTTCTTGTGCCTTATAGCTACTCGAATCTAATTCTTTTTTACTTATGAACTGTTCGAATATCGAAGGATTGATGAATGTTCTAGAGCTACTTTTTAATCTCAATCAGAATCTAACACTTGTTTGTACGAAGTTTGGAACTACGTTCCTGTAACAATTCCCTATTTTGCTAAAATCTTATTTTTCATCTCGAGAATGATGTTTTTTTTCACAGAATGAGTCAATCGAGTACGATTTTTTCAACCGCATTTTCTAGTTTCCTTTATTTGATCCATAAGTTTTTTTTAGCGGAATTTCGTTTTAATATGAAAAAACTGCAGTAAATATTCCGTTCTCCCAGTACGATCCATCATGCTGCTGATGCTGCCCTCGGTGGCTTATTCGTACCCAAGTCACCCGAAAGCAGCGGAGAAACCCGACAGCCAGCGATGTCGAAACGGACCTGCCGTCGCTACAATTTTTTGTGAATTCGTTTTTGGTGAAATGTTTTTCTTGCGGCAAAAGATGTACTGCAAAAGGAAAGGGCGGCAGGTGCGCCTAATGGTGGGACATTTCAAACTTCAGAGTTAGGAAAGAATGAAGTTTAATTCCTTTGGGGAAAGCGGGGTTTTGTTATTACTAGTGCGCCAAGAGCTAAAATTAAAACAGTTTTTAATTGGAGTTTTTGACATACTGCTAATATAATTCCTGTGGAAGAAACGTATTTCGTGCTACAATTTTCTATAATGTTGGAGGGATTTTGACATGCTGAACAATCGCAATACTTACAATAAATTTCAAGTACAATTTGCAATTTTCTTGCATTACGATAGTATTAATGAAGCACTGTGGTTTTTGTCAATTGCATCGCATCCTTTCAAATTTCTTTAGCTACGGAGCAAACTCTGTCGGCGACACTAGTAAGAACGTCACTGGTCTTTGTTTTCTAACTTGCTTGTCGAGAAAGTGCCTTACCTAAGAGAATGTGTTAGGTGAGCTAGTCTAAGGTTTGGTGAGGCTAGCTACGAATAGGTTAGGCTACGTTCACTCAAGCCAGAATAGGTATGCCTAACTTAACTCAGAGTCACACATATTGTATACCAATGGAATACAACAACTTGTACTACCTAGTGCATAGTCCTAGTGTAACTAATAAGTTTTTTCTGATGGTGAAAAGGGGACAGTCACTGTACAAAAAACTATAGTACAGCACTAATTTCACAAGACAGGCACCCCTTGACTTCTAAGTAGCCTGTTTCGCAACCATCCACCTCTTTCCTTCTAAATACGCACGTGCGAACACGCAGTCTTTATATGGATATATTTATCTGATGATCATTTATTATATACTGTTCCTCCTATTTACACCAGGCTCCAAGATGCTTTCCAGTACCAGGTTGCGGTATTTTTATCTACACTAGGTATACCCCCTTTTATCCTATAGCTAACGTAAGTTTTACCTTAAAGTATCCATGACAAAGCAGATAAACTACTCATCCTATAATTGATAAGAGAAAAACTGAGTGATGGCAAGTCAAAGCTCGAGAAGCTTCTTTACAGAAGCTTACAGAAGAGCCTGTGAACAACCATTGTATAGGTTTAGATTAGATTAGATAGGCGGTAGTACACGAACCAATAGGCCCATTCCCAAAGAGACACCGGAATTTACGCTCGGCCCTCTATGAGCTATTGCCATTAGGTTAGTAGGATATATATAGAGGACTAAAGAAAATAAGAGAAGAAAAGGGGGAGAATCCTTGCCATACAGACGATCATGAGTGCACGCAAGCACGATCAAAAGCTGCTGATATGCGGAGCGTAGAGATGTCAAACTGTGTAGTAGGAGCGGATGAAAGACGAAGACGGATTAAGGTGGCCTCGGAAGCTTTGGCCGTTAAGAGTTTGCGACTCCTGGAGGAGGAATCCTTAGCTGTGGAGGATGTTTCTTCCAATGTATGTCAAGACAATTTTTGAACACTTTGACATACTCCGCAGTAACAACA